>BCFW01000001.1:0-204984 GCA_001599015.1 Apiotrichum domesticum | reverse complement strand
GGGGGCGGGCTGGCTGGAAATAATGAGTATATAAATAATGAAAAACCACAAAGTATATAGAATTGGACACAAAAGGGGTCGAGAAGGGGGGGAACGGGAGATCGCAAAGGGGCGATGCGCGATGGCGAGGGAGATGGAGATGGAAGTTGTTGAAACGAGTTGTCCGGCAAAGAAGAGACGAAGAGTGAGAATGCGAGACTGTGTGATGGTGAGCACAGCAGAGGTGGAGAGGCGGCGTAAGAGGCGACTATGACAATAATGTGGTCGAAATGTGGAGATTGAGATGGAATGGGATGCTGGATGTTCTCGAGGGCGATGGAGATGGAGATGGCAATGGGGGGCGCAGGGGAGGGCAGGGGAGGGCAGGACGGAGGGCAGGGGGCAGCCACTAGCCAGGGCAGCCAGGGGCGCAGGCAGTGCTCACAATGATGTGCGAATGCGATGATGATGATGATGATCTGATGATCTGATGATCTGATGATGATGGTGCCCCCCGCCTCAAGGTGCATGCCCCAGGGGAATATGCAGAATACAGTAGTACTCAGAAAGACTGGGGGCTATGCGGGGAAGGAAGAGGAAGACCTTGGCCCCGAGGCACTGCTACCTGCTGCATCCAGAGAGGTCCCAAGCTCTCAAGGGAAATTAATCTCCAGAGTTGAAAAGAAGAGGCAGAAAAGGGAAGATTTGGCCGACTAGCTGGCCCGGGGCGCACGGGGGGCCTTGGGCGCTGGCTGCCTGGCCGGCTTGGGGGGGCGATGACGATGTTAGGGCCAGAGTACCTGAGTCGAAAGGCAGAGAATGGGAAGAAGCGAGGGCAGGAGAACAGAGGAAGGCCAAGGAAGGCGCAGCACAAGCGGCACACTAACCCATATTTCCTCTTGCTACTACTGTTACGCTGGTCCTGGCACACCAGCGACTAGATGTACAGATGTCTACTACCACCATATACCATGCTGCTAATGCTGCTATACTGCTGTTGATGCGATATCGCGATGACATGCCCTCCTTCCCGATCTCGATCCCCTCAAACCTGGGCCAAGCCTTGGAACCATCTCACCCATCTCACAATCTCACCCAACGCCGATATGCATCAAGACTCCCAAGACCAGCAGTCGTCGCTGCCAGCCACGTCGCCGGCGCCGGCGCCGGAACGTAGGCATGCATGCACGGCATACAGCATACAGCAGACAGCATACAACCATTTTTCTTGGCCAGTGACCCCACTATGACTCTATTCCTTCTTGAAATGCACAAGGGGTGCGCTGCATGCGCTGGCTCACACCGCGGCGCAGTCGGTCTTTTTTTCTTGGCATCTGCGCGCTGCGGCCAGACTCTCGATCATACGATTATGATCAATGAGCGTTTTCTTCGCTGCTGTCCCGCCTGGCCGTCTACCTGCCTGGCGCCTCGCCACCCGTGGCCACCCACCGGTCCGTGCCTGGGCATTACTCGGCTGCGGGGTGGGCCAGTGCGTCCAGGAGTACAGAATTGTAACTGTAACCGTATAGGGCAATTAGGCAACAGAGGCGGAATCGGGTTCCAGCGCCCGAATCCCACTGGTTGGAGATTGCTGCGGCCAATAATGGGTTTGTGTATGCTACGTGCCGACAGATAGGCGATTGATATGCATGTGGCGATGTGTGACATTGTGCTGTGCGCTGTGCAGCTACACAGCGATAGCGATAGCGGCTGGACAAGGCAGATAAACTTGCAACTCGAGGCATGAGAGACGGACAATCAGCGGCGGGGCGGCAGGCGATTGCGCGATCGACAGTGGTCTGTATGCTGCAGATCGCGTTCATCGCACTATAGGATCCGGGATTCGCAAGACACCCCGTGCACCGCGAACCGTGCATATGTGCAGTAGAGTGCAATACTGCCGCCCCGACGATCACTCGTCCCAATGTCCCGGCACTAAAGTGATCGGACCCCGTTGATCGTTGATCGCGTTGATCGTGAGGGGTGGCGATGGCACAGCCTGCGCTAGAAGCAAATGTGCAAGGAACCGGCGCTGATCCGCTGATCCGCGAAGCGCGAGCGATGATCAGTTAACGCATCTGCACCGCCGCCGTCCTGGCAGCCACAAGAGCACTAGAGCTTTGCTGGCTATCACAATACCTAGCATAGCCGCCAGCGCCAGACTCGTTGCCCGATATCCGAGTTGCCCGAGTGCCCAGAAACGTGCATAAAGTTCGCTTCGACAGAGTCTTGGCTCCGAGAATGGTGGTCTCCGACTTGGACCAGCCATTAGCCACCTGATCCTCGGACTTGATTGATTCGCAGCGGGCGTGGCGGGACTGCCCAAGTGCCCTGTCTGCCCTGCCGACTCTTGCATCATTTACGTTGCGCGGAATGCGGCTTGGGAGATGTTGATGCTGTGGGAGGTGAAACTTCCAGGTCTGCCTGGCTTAGGCAGCTTGTAGACGTTCAAGCTCCTGGATGCGGTGGTCTGCCTGCCCCATGGCGCTGGGTATGATACCGTGGCTGTGGTTCGCGGCAGGGGTCCAGCGGCCAGGCCAGCTGCCGCTGATGCAATGTCTCACCAGCTGCACGCCCAGTTCTCGTAACCCAGCCGTAACATGTCGTCAAGGGGCTGACGGGTACCCGTTGCAGATGTCCTGCAAATGGTGTGCCTTGTTTGTATGCAATAGTTGTTGTGTATGTTCTGCACTGGGGCTGGTTCTCGGACATGTTCTCCGTAGTGCAGATCACACAGGCCCGAGAGTTGAACGCCAGTCACCAGTTGCACGATGTGGGTTGGCAGTGCCGGGTTGCCTTTTGCAGTCCGCGCATACTGCCAAGATCACCGTGCCATTGCCGAACCCACTCTGCGCAGTGCTCCCAAACTTTATCGCGTGCGCGACTGCGACCCCTACTAAAGTAGTAGAATTGCATAGTTGGACAGTCGGTCTGACGACATTTCGCTCGGGCCACACCCACACCACACGAGTCCACATGTTCAAGATGCAAGTTGGGCCGTTGTTGTTCAATTCCTCGCGCGCCGCCGTTGCTTGTTTATTATTTCGCCGTCGCCGAGAATAGATTCCCGGGCTGGTGGGGACATGCACCGCATGACTGTGTCGCAGCGTGTGCTTTGTGGAGCTCGATATGGATCTCGTGGCCAGCGGTATGCAAGGTCTGCGCAAGAACATGGTGCAACGAGCCTCTCACACGGTGGGTTCTTCGGGGAACTGGATACAATCTCTACATCATTTATCTTGGACATCTTGGCGTGGGCCACATGGAAAATCAGCCGGCAGCGCGGCCGCCGGCCTTGGAGGATAGAGTTCAGGTGAACTCGAATACAGTTTTGGCCGTTTCAGCACACTTTGCAGCGCCGAGCGCGCCAAGCGCACACCAGAAACGGGGTGGCGTGGCGGGATGGATGTGTGGAGAGTGGAGGAGCGCCATACTCGTGGATTAATCCTCCTGTACAGCTGTAATTCTACAGTTTCTCGGAACACGCCGCACTCTGCACTCTGCGCGCCGCTCGCACACTGGGATACGCCGAGGCTTGGCGCCGCGCCAGTGGTTGTTGCCGTTGCTCGGCGACGGCCAGCACCTAGTACGCCCCATTTCCACCGCCGTGACGCCGTCCCTCCCCCCTGGCGTTCCCTCGTTCCCCGTTGCCCCGTTCCTCCGTTCCTCACCCACCCCACCACGACGTCACATCACAAATTCCCCTGCGCCGACACAGCCGAGCAAGCCGACGCGCCGCAGCGCGGGGTCGCGCCGCGGAATGTGGGGCGGGCCCCGGAGCGGTCGGGCTCGGGGCTCTTGGGGCTCAGGCCGCGGCGATAATGGGGCCGCTGGCTCGACGCGATCACGATCAAGCTCGAGAATTCAGATTCGCGAGTAGAGCTTGGTGGTTGGTCCGATCGGAGACGGGGTGACGTCATGCGTGCGGTATGTGGCAACTGTAGTGGCGAGTGTCGATGGTGGAGGATTGTGGGGCTGGCAGCCTGTGATACTGACAGCTGCGGGTCTGATTGTGATGCCGATTGGTATTGTGTTCCAGTAATAGCCAACTAACTGAACACTGATACTACTCGAGTCGGATGCGAAGTTGTTCCAAGGGTGGACTAATGATGCCAATCCAGTGGGGCTGGACATCGATGATGACTTGACAGCATACTTAGGGGTCCATGTTAACATTGGGCAGTATCCCAGCATGCCGTGCAGTATGCTGGGGAGGAGGGTTGACCTCGGTAGGATGAGCCATGATGACAACTCATCTATCTGCCGCCATGGCAGACGACAGATTGCCATACTTCCTGGTACCGCAGAAGGGGAGCCGGGTGCCGATAGCAGGCCAGAACAGCCTAGCATGTAGCGTCGAGTCGGCGGGTTCCCGGTCGGCTGAACTCGTGTCCACGGTAGACGGTGTGGCTTATGGGCTTATGGCGAGGCGAGGACATACGCGCGAGCCCGCGCCGTATCAGCACCACAACCATCAAAACCACCACAACTCCTGCCTTTTCTGAACAAGAGCACTACCCCGCCCAGCGAATACGCAGGCCCGGCGCGCGCCCGGGACACCCGGCAAAGACACTCTTATCACGATAAATCGTGGCTGCGAATCCGCAGGGCCGGGGCGGTGCACTTCTCCATGGTTCAATGGAGCGCCACGGCACATTGCGCTACTCCCGAGATTGTTCCACCTAGACCATAAGGATGATCCGAGGCGTACCGCCAGCTGGGAACTGGGAACTCTGGGAACTCTGGGAATTCTGGGAATCACTTGCTCGGAACACCCCACTCGCCCTGTACCCACGCACCAGTGTTCCCACCATGGCTGCCATCTACCCGCCACGCCGGCATGCGTGGTTCTGCAAGTTTTGGTGGGTCTGCCCTGGAGGCTGTGGCGCGTCGCGTGGTGCCACAAACAAGAAACAGACTACAGACTGAAGTGAGGATATGTACGATATGTTAATATGAGGCGTTTGGTGTGACGTGGGAAGCGTGGCTGGCCGGTGGCCGGTGTTGGGAATCTACTGATTCTGAGACCGACGAGCTGCATCGTGAACAGCTGTACAGTATATGATCATATGAACGGCAGGCTCTCCACGAAGGGTGGATGTGCCATCGGTGGTAGCTCGGTGGCAGTGGCAGAGTGATACATGAATCAACACCGTTTTGGCGTGTCTGAGACCGTGTTTGACTCATGTATTAAGCCTCTGTGTGAGATACATTAAGCCTGTGGGGAAGAGTGTTCATCGACTAGATGTTTGGAGAAGCTTCGGCTCAGTTGGGGATCTAGAATCGCGCCGGTAATGGTTGGAGTGAAGTGATTGTTGTTTGTCAGCCGGGCAAAGGCGGGTTTCAAGGGGGGCACACAGCCGCTCAGTGCTTCACTTAGACACACTCTAGGACGGGGACAGCAACGCCGTCAAGGTCAGTCGCGACTTGTTCTTGGACGCATTGTAGTGTGGACCCGTTCATGTGGAACGAGTTTCACTAAACACCGGCCAGAACCATCGGGATTGAGCGCCACCGACAGGCGTGTGATTCCAGTGGGAGACATCAGCATTAGCAAAGTAATTAGACAATCGCTCATCTGGATGATCTCGGTTGCATACACCGACACAAAGCTCAACCCAAGCGGCCGCCCACCGCGGACATTACGAAGATTACGCATCAGCAAGAATATTACTAAAGAAACTCGACTCTCAAACGTGACGAAGACGTTCCAACCCACTCCAACCAGCAGCTCGCTTACTGACGAAAGTCGTCATGCACAGGGTGCTCGGCGACGCGGCCCTCGTCCTTCTTCTCGGGTGAGTTGAACTCGTCGATCGAATCGTCGTCGCCAATCTGCGCAGTGTCGTACCCGTGACTCCGGAGGTACTCGCGGAACTTGATTTCCTCCTCGACCATCCAGTCGGGGCCGATGTTGGGGATGGTGAGGAACGCGACGAGGGCCGCGAAGATGGCAAGCGCAGAGCCCACCCAGAAAATACCCGTGTTCTCGAGGTACTTTGAGCGCTTGGCCATCGAGTCGATGATCTGCGGGAACGTGTAGCTGCCGATGAACGCGCCGACTGTGTGTGAGTTAGCAGATGCGGGCAATCGTACTTATGCGCGGGGACTCACCCTTGCCGATGGCGGCGGCGACACCGTACAGCTGACCACGGGCACATGTCGGCGAAATGGCCTTGGAAGCCAGGAGGCCGAGGTTGTTGCCGGGGCCGACCTCACCGAATCCAAGGAAGATACCGTACATGACGGCAAAGCCGGCAACGTGTTTGACGAGATGGTTGTAGGCGCCAGACAGGGCAAAGCCGAAGATGGCCTGCATGGTGAAGCCAAAGATGAGCGTGTACTTGGGGCCAAGGTAGTCGACAATCAGCGAACCGACAATCTGGAGTGTGAGCATCACGTTGGAGGTTTCCGGTGGGCAACTCACGGTTCCCGGGACGTAGAAGGCATTGATCAGGCAGGCCCAGCCAAACGACTGGGACAGAGTGGCGTTGGGGGCGGCGAGCGAGGTAATCGTGTCGGCGTACATGCCAAAGGGGTAGACACTGCGGTCAGCGGCATTCTGGACTCCACTTGGCAGCACCTACATCCAGTCGTAGATGAACCAGACAATGGAAAGACCGAGGAGGCGGAGCCAATAACGCTTGATGAGGAGCCAGTAGGGGATGGGCGCCTTGCGCATGTTGTTCTTGCGGTACACCTCGGGCTCGACCATCCAAAGACGCGCGACGAGGAGAATCAGAGGCGGGATGGCACCGAGGAGGAGGGTGCCACGCCAGACTGCGCGGAGGTGGTGCTCTGAATGTCAGCGCCAGACACATTTGTCCCCCACTCACCGCCAAAGATCTGGAGCAGCACCCACGCCACGAACCAGGCGATGGGGAACGCAAAGTCGAGCATGGTGTTGGTCGCCCATACGAAGAGACGCTGCTGGCTCTTCTTCTTCACGCCAGTGTTCTCAGTCGCCTGGGAGTCAGTGGCAGCTCAAGACGTGATGTACGAGACCGTGTCTCAACCGCGCGGACGGGGGCCAAGAGGAAGTGAGGGGGTAAGACCGCCTCTCGGTAACAGTCCCCACAGCCATTCGCTGAACGTACCTCAGCAGCAGTGACCGAACCGGACGCTGAAATCAGCACTGCATTCTCACATTTCTTCACTTGCGGTCCGCTACTCACGGTACTCTCCACCGATACCGACACCGAGGATGGTACGGAAGGCGATGAGGCAGTTGACCTGGACCTGCGGGGACGCGCCGGCGCCGGACGTGGCCGAGAGGATCCTGCGGGTGTGAGCGGTGGCGTTGGTTGTCGCACCTACGAGAAGACAAAGATGATGGTCGTGCAGATGTACATGCCGATCTTGCGGCCAATCTTATCAGAGACATAGCCGAACACTGCGGAGAGTTAGAGAGTTTGACGCGTTGTGCCGCCCACGCCCACTGCCGGTACTCACGGATCATGCCGATGACCATGCCCATGAACGCCATGGAGGCGATGAGCTCGGCGTTGTGGTTCTTCTTCTTGTCGAGCGTGTCCGGGTACAGCTTGGCGAGGATAGTCTTGACGGGACTGATGGCCGCGTTCGAGTAGCCATCGCAGAACATGGCCGAGCCCTGATGGTCAGTATGTGCTGGTACTATGAGGTTGGGACGCCCGACGCCGTGTGGAATAATCACGCAGTGGATACCCCCGTGTGTCCGCCACACTTTCTGCGCTCTTGGCACGAGTGATGGCCGTGAGGCATTATTTCTCGGGTACCATCTCCTCGGCGATATCCCTTATCTATCTATACTCACGGCGGCGAAGATACTGCCCGTCAGCACAGCCTGGACCACAAAGCAGAGAGAAACACTCACGTTCCAATGTTGCCGAGCTTGCGCTTGGGCCGCTGGGTCTCGACATCGCGAGAGTCCACCGTGTCGGACACAGCGGCGTCCGCGGCGCGGTTGCGTTTGCCGAAGAGAGGCATGGTGACTGGTATAGTGAGTGGTGGTCGCTCGCTGGTCGTCGGTGGTTGCGCAGCTCTCGGGGGTTCTCGCGGGGAGCAAGGAGATCAGAACGATGTGTCCGTGTATAAATACGTAGGGAAGTAGGCAAGGCAGTTGGAGAGTCATGGGACTGAAAGCGCGGCGCTCCTCTGCGGCTCTGCGGCGACCTTGCTCCCGGGCC
Source organism: Apiotrichum domesticum (assembly GCA_001599015.1). Classification (NCBI taxonomy): domain Eukaryota; kingdom Fungi; phylum Basidiomycota; class Tremellomycetes; order Trichosporonales; family Trichosporonaceae; genus Apiotrichum; species Apiotrichum domesticum. Next base: position 196,837 of record BCFW01000001.1, on the reverse strand, counting down.
TGCTGCTGTCATCATGCCCGCAGAGCTAGTGACCAGACACAAGCCGGCAATCACTCGCTATCGGGCAGCAACAGCCAGTGACAAAGCGCGGGAGGGGCTGCCCGCTCCGACCGGTCCTGGCCTCCTGGGCTCTCGGAACCGTTGGGCGCGTGCTCATGCTCGTGCTCGTGCTCGTGTGCGTGGGCGTATGAAAGACAGCCATGTTCCCCTCCCTCTTCAGGCACCGAATGCGCTAAGCTAACGAGCACACACTGAGATCTGTGGACTCGGCTGTTGTTTTCTTCTTTCTCTCTCTTTCGGTGCCGCTTCGCTTAGGTAGTCTATGTAGCCTAGACATCGTTGCTCGACCATGCACGGGGAGCACACGGCGGACAGAGAGCTGAATGATCAGTTTTATGGACCACCATCAAAGACGGTGCGGAATCTGTTCCCCTCTCCACCCCCAAGGCGGACGAGGATGAGGAGCTTGACCAGATGGTTCGCGTTGGACACTGCCCTGGTCCCCGCAGGGCGGGCACCGATCGTGACAGGCCCCAGTGGGCAGCTCCGTACCGAGAGGGGGGCACCGTGGCACCGTGATACCGCACCGTGTGCGCAAAAAGCCGGGTACGGCCCAAAGGAGATGGGCGCGCGCGAATGCGGCACTCCACGCGGGACGAACAGAAAATAAAAGTAGATGGAGGCGGAATGGTTGAGCGCAGGCGGCCAAGAGGGGAGCCAGTGCCGCATTTAGAACAGGGCTGTCTCCGATGTCCTCCCCCTTTGGCCCGTGTGGCGCGCTCACGCGGGCAGGAACAGGAGCCGGAGAGAGGGCTAAAGAGGGCTAAGGATGGCTTAGGAGCCAAAGAGGGGGAGTCACATGGAACAGGTACTAACTGCTTCATTCCCTGGATTCAAAAGAGATCATTGCCGCGGCACCCCTTGCTCGGCCTGTTCCTACCTTTGTGGCTTTTGTGAGCACACGAGCAAGATACACAATGCGAGCTTGCGCGCGACTCGCCCGACTCGCGCACGCACACACGCCGCCCATCATCGTCATTAACAGCTTAACAGGTACCCGAGGAACGGCCTGATCGACATGTCGTGTAGCGCAGTAGAACGTGTGTCATGTGGCCACTGATACTCTTCCATCTTCCATCTTTCGTCCTCTGCCACCCGGCGCGCAGCTACAGCCACATAGCCCTTGTTCTGTCGCCAGTCGACCAACATGCAACATGAGCATTCTGACATTTCTGACCCTTTATTCCCCACGTATCCCCAGCCCGTGGACGTGCTGTGCCCCGCGTGAGCTGTTCCGGCTGCGACGGCACCGACGACCACCGGAACTCGACGCGTTTCGGGACTGGCAGACATGTCGGGCGTTTGTCCGAAACGCAAATGGTCGCGTGTCGGGGTGTACTGTACAGTCGCGTTCGGGCATTGACCACGAGTTGAGACCCGTCCGTCCACTTACGTGTCCCGCCTTGCATCGCGCCGACCCCGACGCACACGTCCGCAGCGAGGCACCTGCGCACCTGCGCATCGCAAACGTGCACGATGGAACGTGCGTGCGTGCGTGCGGCGGCGGACATCGTTCCCCGGCGTTCTATTCCGAGATTGCGAGATAAGAACAGAGCACGGACTGAACGGGCGAAAAGGTGCTGCGAACATGGATAGTTTCAAGGCCGGCGTCGGTGTACCGGTTGGTTCTGCTACGCCGCCAGGCTCCACATTCAAGCTCCACTCCAAGCTGCGCGCGTGTGGTCTTCGAACCCAAGGCTCCGGCAGAGACACTTCCTTCCAGTCCATTCCCGCTCCGATTCCCACTCGGTCCCATGCCGCAACAACCATCCCTTGCGCCCTTAGATCGTGTTATCTTCCGGGACTAGCGAACCGCGATACCGATTACGGCCCGCGACTCTCGACACACGTGCGAGATAGACTGTGGGACGTATGGACGCTGCTCCTGGCCTTGCTGGCAGAGAGGGAGAAGGAAAATCTTCATCTTCATCTTGGTCGTTTCATGATGGAGGGCCCAGACCTGACTTGTCCATTGCGGAATGTCAATCCACCCATGTAGACACTACAGACTAGTATGAGTATCTCCCTCTTCGCTTTTTAGCTTTATCTTCGCGATGTCGCCGCGACAGCCGCTCTTGCTTGCTCGCACTCGCACAGCGGTCGCTCGTGGCGGTAATTCCTTGTCACAGACCACGTTATGCTGTGCACGGCGCGACGTGTAGACTCGAGACTTCCGTTCCCGGCGGTAGATGGTGCGCGCCGCTCGATGGTCAAGAAACGTGCTCTGCATCGTCGTTGTGAGTGCACAAAATTCTCCGGGTAGGGGTTTCGGTGCTGGTCTATTCTTAGTGGAGATTTCAGTTTAGATTTTCATTCCACAGCTGTATCCGAGTAGAGTAAGAGTCAGTAACTCCACCCCATCGTATCGGTCGACAGCTCGACAGCTCGAGCTGGCCAGTCAGTCCGGTCACCGTCCGCCATTCACTTGGATAGCATCAACAGCATCGCAGAGATGACAGAGCAGCTCCAGACTCTGCAGCTGCGCCTCCCGGCTCCAAAGTGCGATTCAAAATTCCCAACTGCATATCACGAATGTCCTGGCTCCTATCACAGATGATTACATACAGACCCATCTGATCGTCATACATTCACTTGGGCACGCCGCGGAGGGTGACAATCGCCGTGAGGGCGAGCATAGCCGCAAAGACGTAGAAGACACGGCCGTCGCCCTCGCGGCGGCTCTCGGGGTCGCGCGGGTCGACGGGGTAGGTGAGCGCGTCCCGGAGCGGAAGGAAGAATGCGCCGATGAGAAAGTTGGAGACCCACGAGGCGGAGAGGGCGAGCGAGGACAGCGCGGGAACCGCGTGCGGTGGTACCATGTCCGAGACGAGGAGGAAGGGCACGGGACCGAGGCCAACGGCAAATGTTGCCTGATGTCAGCTGGGAAACACTTTCCGTTTCTTTCCATCCAGCTCACAATAAAGCCGACAATGGCGAATCCACTCAGGTTCCCAATGTGGAGGTTCAGGCCGTACGCGAGAAGGATGGCCATGGTGCCCATACCGGCGGTGGACATGAGAAGGAGGGAGCGGCGGCCGAGCCTGTCCACGAGATAGATGGCGGGCACTGTCATGAGGGCGTTGACGATCGTGATGCCAACGCTGAGAACACCCGCGCCGCCCGCCTGGGGGAAGAGGGGCTTGAGGACATCCGTCGAGTAGTAGAGAACAGCGTTCACGCCCGAAAGTTGCTGGAAACACAGAATGGCAGTGACGAGGATGGCGGGGCCGCGGAGCGCCGGGGTAGACAGGAGACCGCGGATAGTGAGCTGGTCGTTGGCCACCTTGGGGCGGAGGAGCGGCGCGGCTGCTGCTGCAATCAGTGTGTGTCCTTGTCCGCCACCCACATTCTTCCAAGCTTGGGGTCAGCGCGCCAGTGGGTTCCCGCTCCTCATCGGGGTTCTGGTTCTCCTCGTCGGTGGCAACAGGCTCATGGCGAGCGGGCAACTCTTCCACAGTCATTATCTGGAGAATGGAAACGAGACCGGAGAAGGCGCACACCCAGCGCCATTTACCAGGCTTGTCGCCCTCCTGGGAGTCAGCAGATGACTGGATGCTGCTCTGTACTCACTGGACCCGTGAGGGCGAGACCGACAAGCTGCGACGAGCAGATGCCGAGAACCAGCGCAAACTGGTGCAGCGTGCCAATCTGACCCGTCTTGTTGGCGAGCTCGGGGGTCGCGCGTGCAAGTGCCGCAAGGTAAGGCGGGACAAGGCACACTGCAAGTCCGCTCACGATGCCGGCGACGACGCTGCCGTCAGCAATTATTGAACACCAGCAGTCCATCCTTGACACTCACCGGCCGAGAGCCATGACGATCCAGTGCGGCGCGGCAGCCATGAGCGCCGCAGCGGCGAGATTAAGCCATCCGGTCCACGCGATCCCACCCGACACGCCCTCGGCACGGACGAGGCGGTCGCTAAACAGGCTTCCTGCGAGACCGCCGGCCGTGAGCAGCGCCGTGACGATGCTGTAGCGCGTCTTGTCGAGGCCAATGCACGGCGGCAACAGCCGGTTGCCGTCCTCGGGCGTCGCGTAGCATGTCAGGCCCTTGACGGTGTAGTTGAGCTCGGTGATGTGGTATCCATCTGACGTCAGTCGAGCGAGGGATCGAGGGAGAAGGTGTTTGGCACGAGCTGGAAACCGCTTTCTGCAGAGCTCGGGTGGACCATCCAGCTTCTCCACTGTGTCAATGGGCAGTGACATGTCATCACTATTCAACCGGCCGAAACACTCCATGCGCGCACTGCACACCCATCAAACACAAGACGCACAATACCAAGACGATCTGGACGCGTAAGTACAGTACGCGGCCACACTCTGCCCACTCACAAGCACGCCCAGACAATGGCCTTGATGACCCGCTTGGACGGCATGGTGTGATCTGCTGCGCGTGTCGCTTACTGTACAGGGTACAGGGTCTTCTCTGCGTGCTGTGACGGGGCGGTTATGGGGTGGATGCTGTATGCTGTTGGTGATGGAGAGGACGGGGGATGTCCTGTGGAGGTGGATGGGGACAGGTGGGTGGCGGTGATGGGTCGGCATCGCGGCATACGGAGTCAGCTGGTCGTGAGAGTGAGTCACAACCCCCCAGGACATACGGAAGATACCACGACAGGCTAAAGACTGCGCGTACCCGTATACCCCGTCTACAAACTCGGATTCCCACTCTGTTGTCTGTCGACACGCAAAACTTGTGCACATCCTTGCATCTTTATCAGCAACTTTGTCAGTATGTCAGTATCGGAACGCAAAGATCAAGAGATCAACGAGGTCGGCGAGGTCGGCGAGATTTGGAGGTTTGGGACACTGAGGATGATTGGATCAGAGACTGATCGACTGTACTTGTAGATCCGTATCTCCGCGGGGACAAAGATCGACCCCCATATCGGACATCGGCCTCGGCGTCTTTATCTACTGTTAGCCGTAGCATTGTACAGCAAAACACAACGCAAAAAATGACAGTTTGCATTACTTTTGATAAAAAGAGGACAGCATCTCCGACTCGGGAAGACTATCTCTGGCTGGGGACAGCGCGTCGCTGGGTGCATCTCAGAGTTGGGCCATAGCAGGTAGTTGGGTGTACATGACATGGTAGTGGAGCAACAATCCATCGGAACCCTATTCGCGATGGATGACGTAGTGCTCTCTCTCCAGCTCGTAATCGCACTACCTCGCTATCACCTCGCTCCTCTCGCTAACACCCCCAACAGCTCTCAGCTTATCCAGCTCTCAGCTTATCTTCGGAACAGCGCACGGTGCATTGGTCAGCGGAACTTCAGGCTGTGAGGGGAGAAAAGCAGTCCACCAAGTGCCAGAATAGTTGTCCTCCGACTGGGGTCGAGAGTTCCTGCGAATCGGGTGGCTGCGTCGGGAGGCTGCATCGGATGGCTGCATCCGGTCCACCGGCTTGTCTTGCAGCCCGTCGGCCCTCGGCGAGGGTGGACGTACAGGCTACTCGCAACCGGTGGTAGCTCTCACACTGAGGCTGCGGAACGTTGCGTCCACATCCCCCGCTGGCCCCGCTCAGTATGACGGACGTGGCTCGGTCCCTTACATGAACGCATCATGATCGCGCATGAGATCATACGCAGGAGTGGTCCGACACAGTGCATTGTGCTTTGGTAAGCCGGACTGCGAGGCCATTGCAGCTGTACGTACCGCGACCTGGTTGTGGAGCTGGAGTTCAGAAGTTGGGGGAGCTACCAGCCTCGGCGCGGTTGCCAAGACGGAGACAAGCACAATTAGCTCCCAACGCTATATAAGCTGCAGGCTGTTCTCACGAGTCCCATCCAACTCCCCCAGAAAATACACTCACCATGTCGCTCCCAACTCAGATGAAGGCCCTCGTCCAGATCGACAATGTGAGTCCGCCCCGCGCCTGCGCCACACACACCAGGGTAGTCACTCATCCGGCTGGCGTCCATGGCGCCCGCCGCGCGTGCCTCCTTGGGGACTTTTAGACAGATTGCTCACACCCAGGAAAACCAAGTCGGCGTCCGCGATCACCCTGTACCGCCCCTCGAGGAGGGCGAGGTGATGGTCAAGGTCGACTATGTCGCTCTCGTGAGTGCTGCCATGTGTCGGGATGCTACCTTCCCACCTCAAACTGGCTATAAATCCCGAACCCGTGCTGACTCGTTCCCTCTGCCATGACATCTCCACTCTCTCTCCTGTACATATCCCACCTAGAACCCCACCGACTGGAAGCACGTCGACACGCGCGCCCGTCCGGGCGCGATTATCGGCTGCGACTACACGGGTATTGTCGTCGAGTCGGCGGCATCCAAGGAACGCGAGCACGTAAAGGTCGGCCAGCGTGTCGCCGGCTGGGTCCACGGCGGCCTGTTCGAGGACCGCGGCTCGTTTGCGCAGTACCTCAAGGTCCCCGCCGAGTGCACCTTTGTCGTCCCCGACAAGATGAAGCCCGAGGAGGCCGCGACGTTTGGCGTGCCGTACTTTACGGCGTTCCACGCGCTGGTGCACAGCCAGAAGCACGGATGGCCCCCGCAGAAGAACAAGGGATGGGTGAGTCTGGGCTGTGATGGCATGGGCAGCTGGTTCGCTGGTTCTGCTACATGCAGGTCGAGCCGCGCGATTGCACTCAACATCCCCAACCTCCCCTCTTGGACTCGTACTAACCCCAGGCGCTCATCTACGGCGGTTCCACCGCGGTCGGCTTCTTCTCGATCCAGCTGGCCAAGCTGCTGGGCTACAAGGTGGTCGCCGCGTGCTCCCCGCGCAACTTTGAGGTGGTGAAGAGCTACGGTGCGGACGAGGTGTTCGACTACCACAACGCGGCCGAGTGCGTCTCGAATGTCCGCTCAGTGTCGGATGGCGGCGTCGAGGTTGCCTTTGACTGCGTGTCCGAGGCCGAGTCGCAGAAGATTGCGATCCAGTGCTTCAACGACAAGCCGGGCCACCAGCTCAACATTATCCTCGAGGAGGACAAGGAGGCTGCCAAGATGCGCCCCGACGTCAAGATTGTTGGCACCCTGCTGTACACTCTCTACGGAAAGGTGAGCGCCAGGCGCAAAGCCGCAAAGCCAACAAAGCAAGAAACTCAACTAACCCCAGGCCTTCAACTTTGGTCCCCGTAACGGCCCCGACATGAAGCTTCCCGCCATTCCCGAGGACAGGAAGTTCTTCGAGGAGATCTGCGCCAAGACGCCGACGTACATTACCGACTTTGGGTTCCGCGCGCCGCCCATCTCGCTGCGCGAGGGTCTCGAGGACATCCCCCAGGGATTCAAGGAGATGCGCGAGAACACGGTCAGCGGCAAGCGTCTCGTGTACAAGATCTAGATCGGGGAGTGATAGTATGTGTGTAGTCCAGCCTACAGCGGGCTGGAAAGAAGTCCTGAATCTCTCACAGTCGAGAGTCAGAGAGTAGCAGTCAAAATGATAGCGCCAGTATGGCAGTGTGAATGCAACAGCTTGTGAAGATCCTAGCTTGTGAGGGTCTTGGGCCACAATCAGGAAGTATAATAGGAGATGGAGACTTGGCCGCATTCCCTATCAATCCGCATGCGGCCTCGACATGACATGAATGCTGGATTGCTCAAAGTCAGTGCGTCACGGTCAGTCAGCGCACCCGGACGTCCGATATAGTACAATGCACAAGTCTATGAATGCTGATTGCTCTGCTGATTCCCTCATCGCCGCGGTTCATCCGGCCGACCAGGCAACTCAATGCCCTTTGTCGCCTCCATCTCGTCGTGCGCCTTGGACGCTTCGGCCGCGAGCTCCGCGTCGCTCGGGGGCACCTCGTCGGGGTCGGGGGCAAACTCGCCCATCGTGCGCAGGACCAGGTCCGCGGACGCGATGAAGCTGTTGGAAGCTAGGCGCAGGAGGCGGAGCGTGGCTGCCCGGAAAGTACTGTGGGGTCAGTGTCAGGGGGAGGATTGCAGCATATAGCATAGAGCGCGGCCGGAGACATCCAAGCCAGGTCGGTCTGCACTCGACCTGCGACTGGGGGTTGACACCAGTGCGCCAGCGACACACTCACACAACGACCTCCTTGTCCTCCACGACCGTCTCGCGGTCTACGAGGTTGGCGTTCACTTCGCGGTCGACATCGAGGGAGCGTTTCGCGATGGCGGCGTGTTCCGGGGTGAAGAACGGGATGCGGATCGTGCTGTGGGTCAGTGCGTGCGGTCCGGAGCAGCCAGACGCCTCGGTTCTGGGGTTGGAACATGGGTGGCAAACACATCGAGGAGCAGCCCGTCCCCCCAGCCACGCCCACCTCGCAAACGTACAGGGAATGTGATAGCTCCGGCGTGGTCATTGTGCGTTGACAGCAAAGAGTGTGATGGAATGAATGACGAGCGAAGAGATCAGTGACGAAATGGAGGAGGGAACTGGAGGGGTGAGTTTTGAAAAGTCGAATGTTGTCGAGACATCTGGCTGGATTCTCGTGTGCCACGCGCGTGGAATGACTCGACCTGGCTCGATCAACCCTGTCCTTCTCAAAACCCATCCATTCGACAGTTCTTGCTCATCAACAACATTTCTCTTCCTTCTCCTCACTTTCTCTCTTTCTCTCTCTGTCTCTCTCTCTCTCGAACCGTCGTTGTTCTCTCAACCAGACTCACGTCTGGCACTACTTCCACCTACTAATACCTGCGCGCTCGGAACACACCCACCATGATCAAGGTATGTGGCCCGTAACCGTTACCAACACCATGCTGACGCTCGTGTCCGCTCACGCCGCTGCACCCTTCCGCGCCACCCATCCCGTCTTCGCGTCGTTCCTCCCCCGACTACCATCATTACCCGACTGCGTGCCGCCCTTCCCGTACCCGGAACCAACGCTTGATTATTTGCGCACCAACAGATCTGGTCGCTCAAGAAGGACCAGGAGGCGGCGAACAAGAAGAAGCCGAAGACGACGGCCGCCCAGCTGCGCGTGCAGAAGGGTGAGTCAGCGGGAGGCAGGAGGCGTGCAAGGCCGTGCTGTGCTATATGCGAGGAATCAGCACATTGCGTCTTGCGCGCCGGCCCAATTCGCGGAAAACGGCGATAACAAGGCTGACTTCAGACCTTACCGAGCTCGAGATGCCCGATACCATGGAGATGAAGTTCCCGGATCCGGCTGACGTGCTCAACTTCAATCTCACCATCACCCCGGACGAGGGTGAGTATGGGGTGTAGGAGTGGTCGGCGATTAGCGGCTGTCGAGAAGGCGGAGAGGGAGTTGTGGTCGGTGCTCGTCAGCCACGGTTGTCTTACCGCTGTGATAAAATCCCTACTGCCAGGCGTCGACGCTGAAATCACCTCGAGCAAACTGATCCAGTCACTAACGCGCAGGCATCTATAAGGGTGGTGTCTTCCCTTTCACCTTTGCCATCAACCAGAACTACCCGCACGAGCCGCCCAAGGTCCGCTGTACCCAGAAGGTGGGTGTCGGAGTAGACATTAACCCACTGACGGCAGATCTACCACCCCAACCTTGATCTCGAGGGCAACGTCTGCCTGAACATTCTTCGCGAAGACTGGAAGCCGGTACTTAACCTCTCATCCGTCATGGTCGGCCTCCAGTACCTCTTCCTCGAGCCCAACCCGGACGATCCGTTGAACAAGGGTGAGTGCAGAGAGATGTTTGAGCTGCGTCGAACCTTTCCTCAGCTCTAGACTGCGTCTTTCTGCCTTTTAGAAAACATTAGCGCTAACCTGTACAGAGGCGGCAGAGGACCTGCGCCGCAACCGCGACGCGTTTGCCAACAACGCCAAGACGGCGATGCGGGGCGGAACAGTGCGTGGCGAGACGTTTGACCGCGTCTTGAAGTAGGAACTCTGAGTAGGAGGATGAAGCGCGGACGAGGAAGATCATGTCAGCAGTGGCGGTTGTGCATTCGGCGCGCATCACGGGAGGCGGTCTACCCCTCTCGTCAGACAGATTTGTATACATGGTGCATGGCATCTACATGTGTGGCAAGGAGGGACTATGCGGTGGTGAATGAGAGACGGTGATGCAGATGGAAGACCTTGGTGATTGGGGTGGAAGGGGGGAAGATGAAGAGAAAATCACAACTAATAAACGCCACCGCTCACTTCTTGCCAGCCTTTTGCCGCCCAGCCCACCACTTGCGCACCTTTGCCCACGAGTACACCACGCTCTTAGCAAAGCCGGCAGTGACCAGGCCCTTGAAGCTCTGCGCGAGGGCGGGCCCACGGATAATATTCCGCACCTCGTTGCCCAGACTCTCGCGCCACCCCTCGCTGCGCGCGACGCGGCGCCAAAACTCGGCATCGTCCCAGCTCGCCCACGGCTCGCCCGCCTCGCGGGCCTCGCGACGCCGTGACGCGTCCTCCTTTCGCGCGGCTGCCACCTCCTTGTCTACCAGCGACCCAGCCACTGTTGGGCGGAAGCGCGCGGCGAGCGCGCGCCGCAGCTTGACGGGGAGGGCGGAGAGGAGCGTCGCGTGGTGATCGGCTGTACTCGGTTGCTGCCGTCAGAACGTGAATTATAGGCGCATATGCCTCGGCACTCGACTCACCTCCATGAGCACCTCGCCTTCGCCGCGCCACTCGCGAATCCCGCGCATCCGGTCGCCGTGCCAGCGTATCCCGACGGGGGCGAGATATGGGGCATACAGCCTGCGGAATCCATCGAGGACGCCTGGCCCGCGTACGATATTCTTCACCTTCTCCGGGTTCTCGGCGCCGGGCACGCTCATCCGCGGGTCGCCGCTGTAGCTGATTCCCGCGATTTGCTCGTACAGCTGCAGCTCGGTGAATGAGGGAGGCAGCTGGAGGAGCGCGAGGGTGAGTGCTGAGCGGATGTTGGCGCCAAGTGCGGGGCGCAGAGTCTCGACACACGCGAGGCCGAGTACCGGCTTGTGCAGCCGCCCCGAGACGTAGAGCGTGTCCCATCTCTCGAGGTCGCGCTGCAGTACGGGCGTCGAGATCACGCCGTACTTGACTTCCTGGTCGTCAGTGGGAGGACAGCTGCGAATGGCAATTGTCGCCATTCAGGAGTCGCAAGTAATGCTGTGCGAAAAAAGTCTACAGCATAACCAACCCCAGGCCACTCACCAGATCCCCAAACTTGACCATGGTGACGTACCACATGCCCGCGCCGAAGCGGTCCGTCATCCACCCGACGACGTTGGGCCCGAGCACGCGCGCATACAGCGGATAGTGTCCTGGAAACTGCCGGAGGTTCGCAGCATGGAAGGCTGCCGCCGAGGGCGTCGCGATGATAAAGTCCGTGAGGGGCGGAGGCTGTCGTCAGAACGACATCTTACGCGGATGAGAGACGTCCGCACCAACCCCAGCGGCGAGATGCCGCCCGCGCCCGCGATCCACCGCCATGACTCACCCCCGACTTGTTGGCCTGGGCAATGACGCCGCTTCCATACGCGACCGCGAGATCTATCGGCGCCTCAAACGCATCAATGACGGGGCGGAAGCGCGCGTACCCCTCCTGCTCGCCAGTTGTCGTCGGGCGGCCGGCAAGCCACGGCGGGTGTCGGCTCGAGGTGGAGAGCGGGCGGAGGAGGAGATACCCCGTGCGTACCCTCGGGCGGGCAAGGAGGGTTATCTGGTGTCAGTTGGGATGACGGGGGAGGAGCGTACGCTGCGGAGGGACATTGCGCGGGAAAGTCACACGACCACCGGGAGAGGCGCAGAGATGGGTGGAACTCGGGGCGGATAGAAGCCGCTCCTCAGTCCGTGCTTCCAGCTGCGCGACCGTTCGCGTGCGTCGAATTCGAGGGTCGAGGCGACGAGGGTAGAATCGAGATGCGATGCAGATGCAGGTGAGGAAGTGAAAGCAGTCGCCTTGTCTCATCGAGTCCTCCGAATGCTCTCAATGTCCCACACTGGCCCACACCCACCAGACTTTTTGTTGTCGTCGTTCTTGGCGCCCCGGGCCTGGATTCGCCGAGGCGTGGAGACCGCGTGGCTTTACATAATAATTGTTTTCTGTGGATTTCGAGCCCAGAGTTGGCCACCCAACCGGGGACAGTGAAGGTGGAATGGAATGTTGAAAGTCAACAGTCAGAGTGCATTCATCACGTCTTGTCACCATCAACCTCTTCTCCGTCGCTATCTGACCCAGTGTCGACGCCGCTTCCGCTGCTTCTCTCCGGACGCCAAAAGAGACCCATCTCATAAGGACGACTGACGCATATTGTCGACCTCCACGCGTCCCGTCGTGAGCTCTTATCAACAACAAGCAGCAGCATTCTCCATTCCCCATGTCACGTTCTCCGTCGCCGGACCGCGCGCGCTCGCGGAGCCGCTCCCGAACCGTCTCTCCGGACCCCGAGGCAGAAGTGCGTTCATCCCATTGGTCTAAATCTAACGCTCAGGCATGCCCCTTTCTCATCCGCGTGTTCGTTACCAAAGGAAAGCACACGCCGCTGATGGACTTTGACGACGGGCGGTTTCCAGTCGCGGACGAGTTCCAGGTGTATGGATGGTGGGTGAATCACTCATCTCTTCGCTGACCCACCAGGAAACACTCGACACCGACATCCCTGATCCAGCAGCTGTACTCTGTCTTCCCCGCGCCGTATCGCTCCTCGGCGGCACGCTACACCTTTCGGCACGTGTACGTCGACGCAAGCGAGCGCGGGCTGTACAAGAGCAAAGACATTGTCAACTTTTCCGGACGCGACTTTATGGCCACTGTCGGATCGGCACACGAGAACGGGATGGACATGGACCACGAGCTGCACGATGTCGACCGGCGCGGGAAGCACGTCGAGGAGAGGACGCTCGACGGCTACGGCTTTGTCATTGGCGACCTGCTCAGTGTGGCGGTCATGATTCCCGAACCGCGCGCGCCGCCAGCAGCAGCAGGAGGGACGACTTCGATCCGCGGCGCGTCGATCCGTGACCGCATGAGTGGGCCGGTGGGTGACCGCGATGCGCCGCCGCACACGCGAGGCTGGGGCCGCGGGCAGTCTCACGGGTGGAAGGACCGCGACGGCCCAACACGCGCACCAGAGGGCAGCTGGCGGGCCGACCCGCCGCACCGACGCGAGCGCCGCGCATCGCCTGACGTCGGACGGCATCGCAGTCGAAGCCCGCCCCCGCGGCGCGAGAGCTGGGCACAGAGATACCGTGACTAGAGGATGCCATGGGATGGAGTTGATGAGATGCGTTAGATGTGGTTGCGAGGGGAAGTCAGTCCGCGCTCTTCCGCTGCTTCTCTCACTGCGATGCGCAATGTTCACTCGGCAAGACTGTTCGTCGCTGGATGCCAAGGACCGGGGGGGTCTTGGGGGGGTTGTTTAGATGCGCCGTTGATGCTTGGTCGCGGACGTCGCGGGTCGCCTGGACTGGCACCAACCTTTTGGTCCCGCTAAATGGACAAACCTATGAAGTCATCGGCGCGATTAGGAGTTCCATTGTGGTGCATTAGAGATAATCAGGGAGTGGGGGCTAAGGGGGTAAAAGTGTGGCATTATCAACAGGGCACTGGTCCGAAAAAAGGGGTACCCGTGCTCCCGAAGGAAGGGTGGGGAAGGAGGGAAGGAGGGAAGGAAGGAAGGGAAGGGAAGGGAAGGGAAGGCAAGCGAGGAAAGGAAGGCCGAGAGGGAGGGAAGGCACGATTCGGGAGGAGGGAAGGCAGTTGGTGAGCACGCGCCACAGCGCACACACACTGTAGCGCTGTAGCGGTGTAGCTGAGTGGACCGGCGTGGTGCAGGCAGGCCATTGCCATTGTACAGGCAGGGGCAGGAACAAGCGAACAAGAACAGCGTGGTGCTAAGCTGCTAAGGCTTGGGGCTGCTCGATCATCATCATTACAAGGACCACCACCATCAACATTAGTCTCTTCACCACCACCCTCCTTGTCCTCGCCACCAAACACACACACACACACATACATACGAATCTCACCCCCGTCTCTCGTTCCCCCGTCTCAGTTCCCCCCTTCTACACACACACACACACGCACCGTCACTCTCCCTCCACAACTACAGCTTGCCAGTGTTTTGGCTCGTACCACCCCGCCTCGGCTCCCGCTTTCCACCCTCCCATCGCATCAAGTCCATCTGTCCACCAGTACAACACCTTCCTTCCTCCTCTCTCCTTTGTCCTCCAACCCCTTATCATGTCGTCCTGGAAGATTGGAAAGAGTGAGTGCATGCGCTTTAACTTGGCGCGCGCAACGAGCACACCCTTGCCCTCGATCCCAATGCTGACGCAACAACCTCTCGTTTAACATTGTCGCTCTACCCTCATTCCCGCGTCGTCTTCACACTGTAAACGACACTCCACCACTTGTCAAACCACCCGCGTCTTCATCGCGCAACTTCAACATCACTCGCGCTCCACGTCGCTCCGCGCCATGCATTCCCACACCATCGAAACCATCGTGCCACCGCGCTTCCTTTCCCGCGCACCTACGCCCACTCCCAGAGTTCAAGGAGGGCGGCCTTCTCTCGTCTAAAAGCCACACCGCTTCTCCCGCCTCCGAGTCGCGCTCCACCACTCCCACGCCGGGGAACCCCCGGCCTGGAGAGTCTGCCTCGGCATCTACCGAGGCGGTCGTTCCCCCCGTCGCGCGGAGCGGTATCCTGCGCATCCGTGTGACAGCCGGAAAGGGCCTCAGCCTCCCCCAGGGTGGTAAGTTGTGCTGCGGAGGTGCTGCGGAGCTCCATACCAGTCGGCAGCTCCAACCGGCGTCCAATGCAACCGCACAGCACCGCTGACACTACAGTTCCCGTACCCGCATGCGTCCAGAACGCGCTCGCACAGCACCCGACGTCGGCGCTCAGCTCGTCGCTCTCGTCCTCCCCGCGCGTTCTCCAGCACCAGCGGAATGGTTCCGTCCAGCGCGATGGTGTGCAGCGCAAGCAGCTCTGGTGGCTGCCATATGTCGTTCTCGAGTTCGACAAGAACGAAGTGCTTGTCGATGCGCTCGGAGGCGACCTGAACAACCCGGTATGGATGTACAGTGCGACATTCGACGTGTCCCGTGTCTCGGAGATTGCCATCAGCGCATACCTGCGTTCGACACCGCCCCGCTCCGGCGACGTCTCGGACATGGGCAACTCGGACCTCAACCTCGGCGGTATCCGCTTCATCCCGGACCTCGAGAGCATGCGGCTTACGGACGAGTGGATCCCTATCACAAGCGGCTCGGGTGCGATCCACGTCCAGGTCTCGTTCAAGCCCGCCCAGGGACAGCCCTTGACAATCGACTCGTTTGAGCTCCTGAAGGTCATTGGCAAGGGATCGTTTGGAAAGGTGGGTGATGGACTCTGCGCACCCATGCTCACCGTCAGGTCATGCAGGTCCGCAAGCGGGACACGTCTCGAATCTACGCTCTCAAGACAATCCGCAAGGCACACATTGTGTCGCGTTCAGAAGTGACACACACGCTCGCGGAGCGGACTGTGCTCGCGCAGGTCAACAACCCGTTCATTGTGCCGCTCAAGTTTTCGTTCCAGTCCAAAGAGAAGCTCTACCTGGTGCTCGCGTTCGTCAATGGCGGAGAGCTGTTCCACCACCTCCAGCGCGAGGGCAAGTTCAACGAAACGCGGTCGCGCTTCTACGCCGCCGAGCTCCTGCTGGCACTCGAGCATCTCCACGGCTTCAACGTCGTGTACCGTGACCTCAAGCCGGAGAACATCCTGCTCGACTACACTGGCCACATTGCGCTGTGCGACTTTGGTCTCTGCAAACTCAACATGAGCGCAAATGACACGACCAACACCTTCTGCGGAACCCCCGAGTACCTTGCTCCGGAACTGCTCAGCGGGCACGGCTACACCAAGTGCGTCGACTGGTGGACCCTGGGTGTGCTGCTGTACGAGATGGTGAGTGTCTTGCGTTGGGAAATGTGGCCTGGATATATACTCAGTGCAGCTCACCGGTCTCCCGCCGTTCTATGACGAGAACACCAACGAAATGTACCGCAAGATTCTCTCTGACCCTCTGCGCTTCCCCGAAGAGGTCGGCTCGGAGGCACGCTCGCTGCTCACGCGTCTCCTTGACCGTGACCCGTCGCGGCGACTGGGTGTCAACGGTGCACAGGAGATCAAGGACCACCCCTTCTTTGCCCGGCACATCGACTTCAAGAAGCTGCTCGCCAAGAAGATTCCGCCTCCGTTCAAGCCCGCCGTCGCAAGCGCAATCGACACGAGCAACTTTGACGAGGAGTTTACGTCCGAAGTGCCCCAGGACTCGGTCGTTGCCGACTCGCATCTCTCGCAGACAGTCCAGCAGCAGTTGTGAGTAGAAGGAAGGTCCTGGATGGACGTTACCTCCTTCCCATCCAGGCGCCAGCCCATATTATCCTACTTCGTATCCACTAACCCGCAGCGAGGGCTTTTCGTGGTCCGTGTCGCCTCTCGGCGAGTCTGTCGGACGGTATTAAGCAGCCTCAGCCCGGTACCCCGCATGCTGATGCTGTTTCGTGCTGTCTCTCCCATAGCATTTCGTGTACTCGTATCGCGCAACCATAACCCCAGCACCAGGCATCCCACTGGGATGCTGTTATACCCCATGCATGTACCAGTGCGCGAACGGGAGTAGTTAAGTGGGTGGAGGATTATGTTGCTGGGCGAGTTGTCGGCGGCTCCATCCGAAAGGGGTCGGAACATCTGGCTGACCAATAACCTTATCAATCAGGTGCAGCGAGCAGTGTGCAAGAATACGCGCCGCGCGACGAGCTGCGATTGACTGACTCACGCGTACTCACGACTTGTTTGCTACCATGTGCAAACCTCGCTTATCACGATGTCACGGGACAACACTCCAGACATCAACAGACACACGACGTCATAGAGGCGTCCTCACGGTTTGCTGATAAATACTATAACCCCATTGACCAGTTTCCCACTTCCATTTCCTCACATTCGAACATTTCACACTCACGATAATCGAAGTACACTGCAACTGCCGCGGCATCAAGATCACGACCGACGCCACGCCAGGCGACGGCGTCGTCTGCCGTGCGTGCACCGTTCCGGCCCCAGAACTCTATTAACATCAGACTGCACCGACTGCCGCGGCTTCACCGGCTCGCTGTGAGCAACACCTACCGCTTCTTACTAATTGGTGCTTATCCCAGCTGCGCAGTGTACGTCCCGTTCCCAAAGGACAAGGTCAAAATCACGGGCCTCCCGAGCGCATGGGAGAAGAAGGCGGACAGCGGGCGGAAATTTGAGCGTTTCTTCTGCGGCTCGTGCGGATCGTACGTGAAGAGCACTAGCACTAGATGTTTATGCTCATCCCAGGTCGCTGTACGATATCGGCGAAGTCGAGCCGGACATGCTGTACCTCCATGGCGGTGGGTGCGTCCTAGAGGGGGACACTGAATCGCAGGCACGCTCCCGCCCGGCTCGATCCCCGAGCCCAAGATTGTCATTTATGCGCGCAATATGGAAAAGTGGGAGCCCACGCTTGAGAGGTGTAAGGTCTTCCAGGGGGGTGATTAGGCGAACCGGAGATGGGGTGTAAGTTGGGCTGTGGTGTTGGCGGGGAGGTTGTAACGGGGCGAAAATGAATGCAATCCCTTCTCTTATTTCATCCGGGCAGTATGTTTCTTATCCGCGTTTGTACTGTTCACTGCTGTCGTGTCGAGCTGTATGCATGCATGCTTGCGCTGGATCAAGATCAGAGCTTTCGTCGACCTCGACGAGCGCCTGGTCCACGACGCTGGAGGCTTCTGACCCAGCTGACAGTCATGACGATGTGGGGCTCCACACTTCGTGCTCCAACGTGCCACACGCTTCGATTCCCATCTCGCACCTTCTGCCCCCCCCTCACAACGAGCTCATATACTTATATCAACCTGCGACAACTCTCCACTTTCCATCTCTTCTTTCCCTTTATCACAAACCTTTACAAACACAAACCCCAACACCCCGCGCATAGTATAATACCCAAAATGGCACCCCGCCTCCCATCCAAGCGCCGCACAAAGGACGAGGGCGCCGGGCGGCCCGCGAAGAAGGCGGCCGAGGAGCGCACGTACGACACGCTCGAGGAGGCGATGGAGGGCGGCGTCGAGATGGAGGAAAAGGCCGAGAGGTGGCGTGATGGCGAGAAGGTGGGTGTTAAATGTTATGAGCCGGTGGGAGGACGTGCGTGATGTGGATGTGGATGGAGAAGTATGAACTACATCCGGATGATCAAACGCGCTTGCTTCTCAACACTCTCCCGGCGATGCGTTCCGGCCCAGGCTGATCCCAGGCGCAAAAGTTCTACGAGCAGGCGCGCGACCTGTACCAGAAGGCGATGCAGTTCAACGACAAGGACTTTGGCGCGCTGTACAACCTGTGAGCCTGGTAGATTGAGTACCAGGGTCATTCACCAGACACTGACCGCAGTGCCCGCGTGCAGCTCATCCTGGCGACGCAGTTCGCTCTCCCGCCAAGCAACCTGGACCTGTACTCGTCTGCCGTGTCTCTCTTCCACCAGGCTCTGAGCGCGACGACCAACCCCTTCCAGCGCGGTGAGGCGGCGTTCAACCTTGCGCAGGCGCTCGCGTCGTTTGCAGACGTCACCGACGAGCTCGAGGGCGCGTCGGGAGCTGAGGCGTCCCGCGAGTTCCGCCAGACCGCCGTCAAGATGCTCGGGCCCGTGCTGGCTACCCAGATGATGTGGCTTCAAAGCCAGGCGCAGCAGCAGGCTGCTGGCACGGCGGGAGAGGGAGGCGAGGGTGCAGCGGCGCCGGCGACCACGGCGTCTGAGACGCCGGCAGCTGCCGCTGCGGCCCCCGCAGACGAGAGCATGGATGTCGAGGAGAAGGCCGATGAAGGAGAGAAGATTGAGGTGGATGGCGAGGACAAGGCCGGCGAATCGTCCTCGGCCACGGCTCCGTCTGCCGTTAGCACAGAGAACGCGCCCACCCCGGACGCCCTCGTCGACACGGTGCTCCTCCTCGTCGACCTCGGCACGACCCTCTGGGACTCGGTTACCCCGCCCCAGCCGCCGTCTGAGAGCGAGCAGGAGTCGACCCGCGAGATGATCGAGACAGCACGTAACCTCGCTCCGGAGAACCGCGAGGGCGAGCTCGACCTCGCCGAAACCAAGGTCCTCCTCACCTTTGACTCGATCATGTGGGACATTTACCGCGATCAGGTGCAGCCCGGCATGAAGATTGAGCGCAACGGCGAGGTGGCCGTCAAGGCGCTGCAGCGCATCCTGCAGAGCCTCGACAGCCAGTCGCAGGACGACCCGACACTGCGCGCGGACCTTCTCGCCACGATGGCCAACACGCAGCTGAGCGCCGCGCAGCGGTACATTGCGCTCGCGAAGAAGTTCCAGCCTGCGCAGGAGTACGGCGAGGGCGCGTGGCGCGAACTCACCGCCGCCGCGGGCAACTACAACAGTGCACTCAAGATCCCCGTCTCCGCCACGACGCCCAAGGAGTTCCGCCCAAGCTGCTACCTCCAGTTGCTAAAGAACACTCTGAGCCGCGCGCGCCTCGCGCCCATCAACGAGACGGCCGCGCGCAACGCCCAGGCTCTCCTCGACAACTGCTCGGCGTACGGCGCCAAGGCGTCCGAGGCGCTCGGATGGAACTTCCCGCGCCTCCCGTCGTCCAAGACGGGCATGACGCCATTCTACTCTCCGGCGCTCGACCCGCCGCACCCCGCGGGGTGGGACATGGAGATGCTTGCGCGCGACGTGCCGCTCACGACGCTGCGTGTGTGCTTCTACGCGATGCAGGGCGAGATCCTCAAGGAGGCCGGCACCAAGGAGATGTACGAGATGGCCGCCCAGAGCATTGTCGACGCGGTCACCAGCGTGCCGTCCGGGGAGCGGCGGTTGATGCCGCGCGACATTGACCGCTTTGTCGGCGACATTGAGGATGAGGAGGGCAAGATCTCCCCCGAGGAGGACGCGTGGTGGAAGCAGGTCGGACAGGGTATCCGCAAGGGCCTCGATGCCGACACGTCCAAGGCCGCACAGGCCATTGCCAACATGTTTGGCGGTGAGGCATAAAGAAATTTAGGAATCACCAGCAGAAAAGCCCAAAATGGTGATCTAGAGCAGCTGTACAGTGATGCATGATTTGTAACCGGTCTAGTACAAGAGACAAGAGAGAGCCATGAACAAGAGTCAGGAGAAGGAGAACGGGAGAATGTCCAGCAGGTAGCCAAGCAGCAGGCTAGCATTCCTGGGCGTGCGGCGGGCAGCCGACAACCATCGCCGAGGCTACGGCAGCTAGCGCGAGTCGTGCTCGGCATCAGTGGGGAGGCTGACGGGCGGCGTGTCCGCCCAGCCATTACGGAGACAGAGGCGGGAGAGGAACCACGCCGAGAGGCCCCAGACCTCGAGGCCGTCCGTCTTGGGCGGCTCGCAGTCCGGGGGACAGACGACATAGTCATCGGCGCGAATCTTATAGTATGGCCAGCGGCCGTTCAGCCGAAAGTAATGCGGTACCTGGCGGGCGGGGTCCGCCACCGCCGACAGCGGCAGGGGGAGGAGGGCCGACACCTCGCCGCGTTCCGGGTGGAGACTCGAGAGCGAGAGGGAATTCAGCGCCGCTTCCTCGCCTTTTGGCTCGGCGGCGGGCTCGCCGGCGTGCACGAAGCCCTGCTGTCAGTTGGGATGAAACATTGTGACACATTGTGGTGGTACCCGGATACCGGTAAGAAGCCCTTGTGCAAGAGGGCAAACGTCTCGCCGCTTCGCGGCTTGTGGCTCGCGGCTCACAACTCCCGACTCACAATCACGGGCCACACGCGCGACTTGTTGCCCAGGCTGTACTCTGGGGGCAGGCCGCCGAGGATCTCGACGTGCGAGGGGGGCAGGGCGAGTTCCTCTTGCGTCTCACGGAGCGCCGAGTCGACGAGCGTCTTGTCGTCCTGGGGTCAGAACACTCGACAATCCCCAATCCTCACCTCCTCGCATTTACCGCCTGGAAAACTACTGTCAGCTCTATTATCTTCTGTTCACTCACCCGGCCTCGCCGGCATGCACACGCATGGCGGCGGCGCGGATCTGCATGAGCAGGCTCGCCTGTCCGCCGATATTGCAGAGGGGGATGAGGATCGCGGCGTCGCGGGGCGTGCGGTCCTTGAGCGTGCACGTGTGTGGGGGGAGGGCGGAGAGGGGGAGCCTCGGCGCGGGAAGGAGTGTGGAGCGCACCTGCTCAATGTCCTTGCGGGTAAACGCCGATGGGGGGCGGCAGCGGGCGGGCAGCGGCGGCGGGATGGCCGGGGGGATGGGGAGGTGTGGATGCGCGGCGCCGGGCGGGAAACAGGTGGTGACGCTGTCGAGGCGGCGGGTCGCCGAGGTCGTCACGCGACGAACGAGCATACTTGGGACTGGAGATGAGGAGCGATGGCAAGATTGGATGGAGATGGGATGGATCGGGATCCGGGAGATGGGAGATGGGGAGCAATGCGAGATGGGCTATCTGTATCTAATGGCGCTAGCGGCATGCGCGCTTGATTCAGTGAATCATTCATTGATCATTGATACATTAATTGTGTGTTCGACGCTGGCGATGGTGGCGCCGAGAAAGGCCGCTCGGAATCGGAGAATGCATCGGAGAATGAAACACAAAAGTGGAGGTGGAGTTAACAGTCGTATCATGGCGTTCGGCAACCAACGGGCAACAAGAGACCGTCTGCATCCATCCCCCAGGATGCGTGCATGCGTCTCGGGGAGAGCGAGGGTGGATACATGCGTCGGATCATGCTGGGTCTCGCCTGAGAGGCCTGAGAGTGTCAAGGGGGGGTAGATGGTGTTGGAATCCGTTGCTAAAGCGCGGTGCAGAGATTATTGTTGCCCTTCAGTCTACACCGCCGTGAAGATGACCTCCAGAAGCACACCAATCCCGCAGCGGATCCTCTTCAAGCCTTCTGTCATCTGCTGCCCGCGACCTCGGGCAGCGCTTTGATGCGGTTTGCTTCTCAGACTTCCATAGAAGAGCTTCTCGAGTCGCATACTACAGGATGGCGGCATCTCCATGGCTTTGGTAACAGCGCCGGCTATGGGCAGTACAAACCACTGTGCTCTATGTTCCAGGTGTCTGCACACTCGAGTCTCTCCTGTCCAGTCCAGCTCGCCAGCACATAATCTAGTTGGTTTGCATTGCAAACTGCAAGGTCAGACAAGACCTGCTGGTTCGGTGATTGTGGTTCCAGACGCCGTGGCCGGTACTCACTTGAACGCATCTTGACCCTACAGTCCTAAAACGCACATTTGCTTGATCACGGCACTGGATGATGTCGCAGCCTATTATGCATGGGAAGGAGCCAGAAGACGTGGGTGTTTTGTTTAATCGTTTACCTTTGGAGGCGGAGAACAGTGAGAGTGTTGCGGGTTGCACTGCCACACACAAGACCTAGCTGCCAGGAGAACACCGGGAACAGCTCAGTTCACCGCCTTGTTCTTCGTCGTCTATTTTCGTTCATTGTCCACATCTCTTTCTCGTGCTGCAGAAATCATCTGAAACAGCACGGGAAGCGCATGCAGCACAGAACTGTAAAGCATGCAGAGGAGCCTCGGGTTTGGGAGCGGTAGTTGGCCAGCTTGGCACGGCACGGCGTCTGCACCTCCAGGGACATGTGACGTTTCGAGCACTCAATACACCGCATCATTCACGGACATCTCGTCCACATCTTTACATCTCTACATCTCTTCTCCGGCACATTTCCTGCAACACTTGGCTCCGGGTATGGTTCTATTCCGGGCAATGCCCAGCACTGATGTTCGCTGTCTCGGCGCGCACCGAGATCCTCGATCTCGCCGGTGGATCCAGATTGTACCCCCCGTGCGCAATGTGCGCTACAGCGGTGCTGCATGTCACCGTCGTTGGCTGGTACCAACTTGATACCTGACAGAGGTGATGCGCGATTGCGATAATCACTGGCTTATTCTCCGTGCGGCGGGTCCCAGTGAAGAGCATGTCGCCTGACTGCGGGACACCAAGAGGTCGCAGGCCATATAAAGGGGGGCCCATGCTTTCTCTCCATTTTCCATCATTCCCCCACTCTTACCCGACCACTCAACGCCTGGAGCGTTTGACTCTCATTCTTTCTTGTATCTACTCACGCTTGACGCGACCCCACTCTCATTCCAGACAGTGCTGTCGCTTGACGCGACCAGCTCTCACATTCTCTCACATTCTCTCACTCTTTTCGACGCTTGACGCGCCTCTCACTCTTTTTTTCTCCTCACGGCTGGATCGTCACAGGTATCGGCAGAGCCAGGATACCCCCACTCATACCCCTCACCCCTCACCCCCACTCAGCCCTAACCCAGCTAACATGCGTGCGCTCACGACTCTCACGCTCTTCTCCCTGCTCGCGTCGCTGGTCGCCGCTGGCGCCCCTGGCGGGCGCGCGGTTCCCCCGGGACTCAAGGCGTTCAAGGACAGCATTGTCGCACAGGGCGGGTGCAAGAACGTGCTCAAGGACGAGCGTGCCGGCGGAGGCGGAAACTCGGAAAAGACCTGTAAGTGGTATAGGGTTTACTACGGACACGGACTGACGCCTCTCCAGACTACTGCGCGGACCACGCGGAGGACAAGAGTGTAATCTACCTTACGGGCGACGGGAACAAGCTGGCGGACATGGACACGGACTGTGATGGCGCGGGAGCAACAGGCCGGGGCCAGTGCGGAAACGACCCGTCAAATCAGGCGCAGACGGCGTTCAAGGACACGATAAAGGGGTACGGCAAGGGCGTGGACGACATTGCGGCGCAGCACATTCCCTACGTCGTGCTCGGGAACAAGGACTTCAACCTCGAGGACCACGGGATCAAGCCGCTGTCGGTGGTCGCCGTCGTGTGTGGCGACAAGCTCGTCTACGGCGTGTGGGCGGATACGAACGGCGAAAACTCGACCGGCGAGGCGTCCATCTCCCTCGCGTCAATGTGCTACGACGGCATGAGCGGAAACAGCGGGCACGGAGACATGGACGTGCTGTACCTCGCGTTCAAGGGCGACGAGGCTGTGCCGGGGGCCAGCGCGCCGTGGAACACCCAGGACCCCAATGAGTTCGAGGGAGCCATTGCGGGTCTTGGTGATAAGCTCGTGGCCCGCTTCGGCGGCGACGCCCCAAAGCAGGAGCCGCCAAAGAACGACAAGCCCAAGGATGACAAGCCTAAGGATGACAAGCCCAAGGATGGCAAGCCCAAGGATGGGAAGCCCAAGGACGGCAAGCCCAAGGACGGCAAGCCCAAGGACGGCAACAACAACCAGCAACCAAAGCACAAGATCGACCAGGGCGGCAACCAGCACAAGAATCAGCAGATCCACGACGCGCTTAAGCCCATCCAAAGCATCCTTCCGGGCAAGCCCACGGGCGGCGTCCACACTGTTCCAGCCCAGCTTCCCCCGGTCATTCATGGGCCGCCTCCCATCTCGGACACCCCGACCCCGCCCAACAGCGGCGTAACCCCGCCTCCACCAGTCAACAGCCAGCCACCTGCGCCACCCACAACCGCCCCGCCGACCGGCCCGAAGAGCGGCAACGGCGGCAACGGCCTCGCCCTCGCCGGCGCCCAGAGCCTCCATAACATCCCGGACGGTTCCGAGCAGTGCGACCCGGAGGACGGAGGGCCCGAGACCGCCCCGGACCCCATGACCGGTGATGGCGCGCTCAGGCCGGCCACGGTCCCGAGTCCCGCTACAACCAACCCCTCGCCTGCCATAAACAGCCCCTCACCCGCCACCGTCCCCGTGTCTGAGGGCGACGAGCAGTGTGACCCCGAGGGCGACGCCGCGTCCCCCTTGCCGCCCACCCAGCTCAACGCCGCGGGAACTGGCGCCGGCACTGGCACTGGCACTGGCACGGGCAACACCGGTATGACTGACACGACCACCACGACCGGCACCACTGGTACCACGGGCAACAACAGCCCGCCAGCCGCCGCGCCAGCGCCCGAGGGGGACGAGCAGTGTGACCCCGAAGGCGACGCCGCGCCCGTACTGCCGCCCACCCAGCTCAACGCCGCGGGCACTGGCACTGGCACCGGCAGTGGCACCACTGGTACCACGGGCAGCACCGGCACCACTGGCACCACTGGCACAACCGGCGCTGACTCCTCCGGCACCACCACTGGCACCACCACGGCGGGCGGCTCAGCCAGCGCTCCTGCCAGCCCGTCTGCGGCCAACACCCCCCTCTCAAACTCGGTTGGCTCGCAGAACACCGCCTCGCCGAGCAGTGGTGCGCAGAGCACCGGCACGCAAAAGTCCGGCGGCGGCGGTAACGGCAGCAAGGAGGACAAGAAGGCACAGAAGGAGGCGGACAGGGCGGCACGCAAGGCCCAGAAGGAACAGGAGAAGCAGCAGCGCAAGGCAGAGCGCAAGGCCAAGAAAGAGGCGGACAAGGCTGCGCGCAAGGCGAAGAAGGAGGCCGAAAAGGCTGCCAAGAACGGCGGCGGGCAGCGCAGGTCGTTCCAGGAGGACCGGGTCGCGCACCGTGCGCGCATGCTGTTTGCCCCTCGTATGGCCGGCGCCTAATGCTGCTTTTGCTCGTGCTTCTTGTTCTGTAGTCCTACCACCTGTAGCGTTAAGCTCTTAGTTCCTTGTTGTACCCCCCCCCCCCCCATAGATTGTCCAGATGTCTGCGCGCTGGCCGCGCAGCAGGATGTAATCATGCCTTATGAGAAGAGCAGCGTGGGTAGCGGATACCTGCGGGTGAGTCCTTCCGAGTGGTGAGCAGGGATCGAGTCAGTGGCCAATGTCAGTGGGTGTCTCCCAACCAATGGCGATGCTCACTGGCACATCAGGAGATAAGCCCCTCGGACCACTCTGCACATCTTCATCCCGCATGCATATTCCGACAACAATACGCTTAGACCTTTAGGGAAGCTCAACCTTGACGCCGAGGAGCTTGATAAACGCCTTGAGCCAAACGCCAATGGCCTGGGTGTCAGTGAACGAGTCCGTATCAGCTGGGGGCGAGAGCATAGAACAGGGCATTTGTGTGGCCTAGCCCGCACTGTCCTCCATTCCCAATCCCTCGCTTAGCCTCTACTCACAGGGTACGCCGGCGCGGAGACAATGTTCCCATCGACGTGCACATTCTTCGAGAACGCCTCAAAGTCGACATACTTGGCACCGGCGGCCTCGACATCAAGCTTGCACATGGGGAAGGCGGAGCACTCGCGCCCGCGGATGACGTCTGCGGCCGCGAGGAGCTGGAGGCCGTGGCAGAGCGCCGCGATCGGGAGCTTCTTGTCCGCAAAGTAGCGGATGACATCGAGCACGCGCTTGTCGTAGCGCTGGTACTCTGGGAACCGGCCGCCTGGGACGATGAGGCCCGCGTACTGCCCCAGATTGGCAGCACACTCGTCGAAAGAGTGCGTCACGTCAAAGGGGTGGCCCGGGCGCTCGCTGTACGTCTGCCGTCCTGGCTCGAGAATGTGCAACGCCGTCTGGATCGACTCGCCCGCCTTCTTGTCGGGACACACGATGTGGACTTCGATGCCGAGCATCTCGAGCGCCTGGAGAGGCGCGTAGAGCTCGTAGTCCTCGATGAAGTCGCCACTGAGCAGCAGGATCTTGAACGTCATGATGGGAAGCGATGGTCTGGAGATGAGAAGGGATGAATGAAGAGATAAGAGGTGGGATGATCGGGACGGAGGGATGTGCGGGATGTTGACGGACCCCACGACATCGGCCAATTCCCTGGCTCCGACGCGCCTCGATGACACAATCGCACCAGCGGTAATTGCAGGTAGCCGCTGTATGCTAGCAAGCTAGAGCAAACGTCGCACGTGCATGGTCATGAGCTGCAGAGCATGGATACTGCGTGGTGTACACGTTATTGTCAAGGCCGGAGGTCACCGAGGTGCCACATTCAGGTGCCACGCGCAGGCTCACCCTTTCGGTCGTGGACGTCGTGGCTCGGCCGGCTCAGTCTCTACATCCGCAGTGCAGAAAATTCTGCAATTCTGCAGCACCTGAAATCCGGCATGCGATCGGAAAGCTACAGCAGCGAAGCCGAAGCGGGCTCTCACGCTCTGCCGATTAACAAAGGTCGATGCAGTCGTCGGCCATCCACGATCCATGATCCCATGACCGGCGCGAACGAGGCACTAACGCGCTCTCACTCAGCCAGAGGCACATTGATCGGGAACTGGGAGCCGTGCAGCCGGGGCATGGAGAGAACGGGGCAGCAGTGTACCGCGTCGTCGATCATCTGGTTTCTCGCTGAATCTTTTGGCAGCGCTCTGTCAGCCGGCTGCCTTGTGCGCTTGAGGATGCCTCGATGTGCCTCCGTTCAGGCTCAGGGTCGCCGACAAAAACTTCCTGTCCGACGCCATTTCTCCGTGGCTCCTGCTCTGGGCTCTGGGGGTTGCATTCGGAGCAGCCAGAGGCCGGAGGATCGAGGAGCGCGCACACGACCATCCCAGTAGGGGAGGTGCGCGAGGAGAGACATGGATTTGTGGGTCATGAAAAGGCTCGCTTGAGGCTCAGGGCAGGGTCGCGATAAGGCCTTTGGCTGCTCGTGTGCACCTCGCGGTCCCCCAGTTCCTCCGGCCGGCCCGGCCTTCTGGGCCATTGCCTCGGACTTGAGTCTCGAGAGCCTCTGCTGTCATACCGGATGCCGGATGCGCAATGCCGTGCGCCTGGCTGACGTTTGCAGAAACGACAAAAAGGTGCGGGATGCCAGATTTGGACCAAAATTAATTTTCATAGACAAATGTCTCGGCGCGTGCACCTCGAGCAGAGCGAAGACACTGTACGGTGAAGATACAGCATGCAGCAGCAGCAGCAGCATGCACCGCGCAGTGTATGAGTCGCGCGATAAGCATTCCTCTTGTCTCTCTTCTCCTCTCCATGCTCAAAGCTGGAGAGGCGAACAGCAGGTAGCCGCAAAACTCACACCTCCCGACGACAAAGGTGACAAGGCCACCCGCCAGCAAGCCCCACCAAAAGACCGACCACAGACCGCACCGCCGCGATGGTCGCGAACCCGTTCAAAAAGTCGACCTGGGTGCTCGAGAAGGAGGAGTCGAGCATCGCGCCCGACAACGTCTGGTCCAACAAGGGTGAGCTTTCACCCACAGGCCCATAGCTGACCTCCAGACCTCGATCCCTCGCCGCCAGAGCACCGGACCTGGTCGTCGTGGACGTTTGCCGCGTACTGGATCTCGGACCTCGTCTACCCCGTGAGCTGAGAGGGAACGGAGCGGAGCTGGACGCGGCCTGACACGCAGAACTCGTGGGCCACCGTGTCCGCGTTCGTCACGCTCGGCCTCACGTGGTGGGAGTCGTGTCTCGCCGTGCTTGTCGGCTCGGCACTGGTGGCCGTAGTGATCACTGGTGAGTGCGGAGCGGCGGAGCGGAGCGACGCGCCAGCGGCGTGGTATCAAACCTCCGCGATCCATCCACACGGACGCTGACGGCAGCCAACGGTATCATTGGAGCGACAACGCACACGCCCTTTGCGGTCACCTGCCGCACGACATTTGGGTACTGGGGCAGCAAGTTTGTCGTCTTTGTGAGTGCGCCATGGCAGAGGGCACCGTGGGGGTGCGGACGGGTTTGCATCGATGATAAGGCTGACATTCAGTCTCGCTGTGTGATTGCGTGCTTTTGGCTTTCCATCAACTCGTGGTCGTGAGTACATGAAGTGGCACTGACATGATTGTGTGCTCGATGGTGCTCCATGATCAGCCAACCAAGCCGCCTGCCAGACACCCAGCTGACATGCAGCGGAGGCCAGTTTGTGACGCTCATGATCGGAGCCATCTGGCCGTCGTACTTCCGCCTCAAGAACCAGGTGCCCGAGTCGCAGGGCGCGACCACCTCGGACTTTATCAGCTTCTTCATCTTCTGGCTCATCCAGCTGCCGTTCATATTCATCCACCCGTCAAAGCTCAAGCCCGTGTTCAACATCAAGGCGGCAGTTGTACCCGTGGTCGCGATCGGCACACTTATCTGGGCAGTGAAAATTGCGGGCCCCGATGCCGGCCACCTGCTCCGCAGCGGCCGCAACCGCGTCCAGAGCGGTGTGCCCCGCTTCGTCGCGTTCATGACCGCCGTCACCGCCGTCGAGGGCACTTGGGCGACGCTCTCCCTCAACATTGGTGACTTTTCGCGGTACTGCCGCAGCCCAAAGTCCAACTGGATCCAGATCTGGGCGTTCCCGGTTATCAACACGATCGTCTCCATCTGTGCCGCCATCTCGGCGACGTGCGCGTACGCCGTCTACAACGAGGACCTGTACCAGCCGTACGACATTCTCGCCAAGTGGAACACATCTCCCGGCGGCCGCGCAGCCATGTTCCTCGGCGCACTTGCATGGGCACTCTCAAACGTCACGACCAACATTACTGCCAACTCCATTTCCGCGGCAAACGACATGTGCTCCCTCGCGCCAAAGTACATGGACATCAAGCGCGGGCAGCTGTTTGCGATCACGATAGGCGTGTGGGGCTTTGTGCCGTGGAAGGTGATGAACAGCGCGGCCAACTTTCTCGCGTTCATGGCCTCGTACTCGATTGTGCTCGCGCCCATTGCGATGCTCATGGTCGTCGACTTCTTCATCGTCAAGGGCCGCAAGTACGACATTTACGAAATGTACCGCCCGACAGGCATCTACCGCTACTCGCCCGGGTGGCAGTGGAAGGGGCTCACGTGGTTTGGCGGATGGAACTGGCGCGCGTACGTCGCGCTCGCGTGCGCCGTCGCGCCCAACCTCCCCGGCATGGTCCACTCGATAAACAACGCGATCAACATCGGCAACATCAAGTACGTGTACATGGTCAGCAACCTTGTGGCGTACACCATTGCGGTGCCGATATACCTCCTGCTCAACTACCTGTGGCCGGCACCCGAGGCGATCGTCGACGAGCCAGTGCACGACATTATCCCCGGCCTCGGCAAGCGCGACAGCGAGGAGACTGTCGGTGCCGCGCTGGGCGCGCCCGTGAGCGCGTTTGCGTCGGCCACGGGCGAGAAGGTGGACCCGATCGACAAGGAGGAGGCATGATAGAAGATGGTAGTTGCAGGTAGAAACGAACTATGTTGTTACAGATCACGGTTAATGGGCTCGGCCCGGGCGAGTTTGGCAGCCCATGCGCGGAGGGCGGTGCGTGCAGTCGCACCTCCACGACACGAGCTACTCCAGTCAGCTGCAACATGCGTACGAGTGCGACTGATCAGTTCACCACATGACCAAGAACTCTCAACCCAAAGGGTGTCCTTCAGACAACGATTGAGGTACGATCCTGTCGTACTTCCCATCACCGCCTCTCCGTTTCGGACCACCCTCCGCGGCCGACGCTGTCCATCGCGGTACTCTGAGCGGCCCAACTCGTTGGTATCGCTATCCTCGGAAGACTGCATCGCATCGCGTTCCTCTTATCTCTGGTCATCTCTCGCGAACACCGCTTCTTTGGCATCCATTACATTTTAGGCAGATTTTCTCGCCTTTGTCTCCAGCCGACACAGCCGACGATAACCGAGATTTATCACGTGACATGACGTAGCTGGGGAGGTTAAGGTTGTGGATCTTTGCACCGCTTCGTGCGATGGCAGTGCCACAAAACAACAACGACGAGAACATCCTCGAGCAGATACTAGATAAAGATGCCAAGGACACGGCGCAATCTTGTCGTTTACTCTTCATCTCTATCGATATCGATATCTCATCCGCAGCATCCAGGACATCATTCTTCATCCCCCGCAGCACGCAGCACTATCTTCTTAACCAAACTTACTTACACCCCTCGCCAATGGTATGTCCCCACGGCCCACTCCACGGTCCGACCCCACTGACCTCCAGGCCCCCTTCGGCATGCCCCAAAAGGCCAACACGGTGATATCCCGACTGGCGAGCACGCGTAGCGAGGCAGACTACTATTCAATGGTAGACGATTATGTCGACTCGAAAATGCGCCGCGGCAAGTCGACCGCCGACGTGGGTCGCAAGCTCGACGTGCTCGAGGAGACTGTCGCAAAGCACAGCCACCAGCTCGCGACCGCGACTGGCCCCACATTCCTCCGCGTGCGGCAGGCGCGCGGTCTTCCTGCCTCGCGCGTCTTCCCCGTTATCCTCCTCCACCCCCCTGATGCCCCGCCCCCAGCGTACGGCGCCCCCAGCACGCCGCCAGCCGTGCCCGCCCCGCCATCATCCAGCCCGCCGGTCCCGAACCGCAAAAACTCCAAACTCTCCTCCCTCTCCATGGGCCACAGGCCCGCATCCCGCAGCAATTCCGCAAACGTCAACGTCAACCGCTCCCTCTCCATGTCCACGAGCCAGGCGCGCAGCGGCGCGTCGCTCTCGCCTGCGGCTGCGCAGCCCCCGGCAGGCGTCCCCGCCAGGACGGGGTCCCCTGCATCCATCGAGTCGGCGGTCGCAGCCTTGGTGATCGACGGGGAGGAGCAGCTCGCAATGCTGCGCGAATACGACACTGTGTTCCTGGTGGACGACTCGGGGTCGATGGCGGGCGGGCGGTGGCGCGAGGCACGGAGCGCGATTGCGGGCGTGGTGGGACATGCGATGAAGTACGACGACGATGGGGTGGACATCCACTTTCTCAACTCCAAGGTCGTTGGCCGGGGGCTGAAGCGCGGGCGTGACGTCGAGCGTCTGTTCGCGGGTGTGCAGCCGCAGGGCGCGACGCCGACCGGGTCTCGCCTCGACCGCCTGCTCCGCGAGTACCGCAAGGAACTCGATGCGGCGTACCAGGAAGGTCAGCGGACCGGCGGCGACTGCTACACTGTGAAACCGCTCAACCTGATTGCCATTACGGACGGCGCGCCGACCGACGACCCCGAGAGCGCGCTCGTCAGCTTTGCAAAGTATCTCGACAAGTATGATTTCCCGCTCTCGCAGTGCGGTATCCAGATGTTCCAGATTGGCCGGGACGCCGAGGCGACCGAGGCGCTGCAGGACCTCGACGACGCGCTCGAGAACCGGTACGATATCCGTGATATCGTGGATACCGTGCCGTATGAGGGTGAGATGACGGGAGATGCGATCGTCAAGGTGCTCCTGGGCGGTATCAACCGCCGTCTCGACCGGCGCAACTAGGGCAAGTGCGATTTATAGGGTGGTCTAAGAAATCTGAAGAATCGAATCTGAACAGGAAGATCTAGTTGTATCAGTCTGTGTATATCATGTGTTTCATGTGTGATGCCAGTGCTATGTCTAATGCGATGCACGCGATGCACGCCTTGCCTCTGCGTTCTCTGATTGTGCACGGAGTGGCATGTGCTTGTCCGGGATGCAGCCAACGTCGTCGAGTCCACTGTTGGACATCCGGCCCGAGTCGGCTAAAGGCTATCATTAGCCGTCCCGACAACGACGGACATGGCCGATAACAGCAATGTTGCATCAATTGTCTCAGCCTGACGACATGGAGATATGTGGCCCACCTTGAGGATGTCAATGCACGAACAGCATTCGTGCTTGTATCTTATCTCATCATGGCCTGCCTGGAACACGTCCGCAAAGCCTGGGCCGAGACGCTGACCGGCGGTGAGCACAGCAGTATACCGGGCTGACAACAGGCCACGACACGGTCGTCCTCCGCGACGTGGGTCCCACCGCGGTGCTGTAATGCTAATGGCAGCTCGAGATACTCGACGCGCGCCCGGGGTTTGTGCGCACGCGGCTCAAGGTCGGCAAGCACAATCTGAACAACCAGGGCGTGAGGGGCAGCTTGGAAACCAGCGTTACTGACTGCAGTCAATGCACGGCGGGTGTGTCATGACGGTGCGTTGACGGGAAACCCCCCACACTGATGCCAGCTCGTCGACACAGTCACCTGGCTGGCTCTCACAACGCTCGCGGACCCGATCGCCGACTCGGTGAGCACGAACATGTCAAACGAGTTTTTGCGGCCGAGCGGCGGGCTGGGGGACTATCTGTATGCCGAGGGCGAGGCCGTGCAGCACGGTGAGTGGGGCGGGACGTGGTATACGTTGCGAGTCACATACGTTGCGGGTCACGAAGGTCTCCGAATTCCGACCCACACGTCAGAACGTATTACTCACACTCCAAGGCCGCAGACTCGCGTTTACGAGGGTCACGTTCAAGGTCAATGACAAAATCACCGCGTTTGGGTCACACACGCTCGCGATGACGCCTGTCGAGGCAAAGTTCCGCTTCTCCGAGGATGGGCAGCGGCGGATTCCGGTCGAACCCAAGGCCAAGATCTAGAGTGGGGCGGTGGTTGTACAGAGGACATGTATCGCGTGGAGACGCCAGAGTCGGATCGCAGCAGTCGACAGGGCAATCTCTGGTGCTGTGACTTGCAACAACGCCGTATTCGTGACGCCGGACAATCGCCCCCATGGACTACATAACAGTCCAGTAGAAGTTCACCGCCAATCTCGACTTGTAACTCTTGTCAAACTAGAATGGACATTGGATTAGCATAGCAGAAGATTTAGCAGTTGTGAATGGTCAAGCTATGCCCTCAACGTCGTGCTACAGGTCGGCATTCGAGCTACAGGCCTGTAGTGCTCTCGGCTTGTTGAACCTTGGAGCTGAAGGATTCGCTGTTCTATCCACATGCTTCACGCAACACAGATGCAGCTCAGATCTCGGCTTTGGAGTGCCAAAGTCTCGGGCGCCGAGAGTGCATCACGCTCGGACATGTACTGCTGCGGCCAAGACTGGAGGTCGAGCTGGAGCATAGGAGCGCGGCTGATAGGTCTCGAGAGGCTCCAGTGGGTGGCGCGTCCCGGCCCACAATCTCCACAACCGCCGGCGCCAAGCCATCAGAGACATGTCGACATCTCAATCATGTTATCGTCCCGCGCATGCCGACATGCCGAGCAACCAACAGCGCAACAGCACTGCGGTACTGCGGCCTGCGGTACTGCACTGGCACCGTGGGTCGGTCGGCAACTACGGCTCTGCGTCGGGCATGCCCGTCCACCCATGTCGCACTTTGTTGCAGCCACCAGAGATTTCTGCAGCCTGTGAATAAGCATGACCAAGCATGGAGCAGATGATAGAGATGCAGCGGGAGCGATAGATCGATATACTTGGGCCACTACTGTTTCCCATCTTGCTAGCTGCTGACATTGACGCGTATTCCATTCCTTCGCGCACTGCCCACCGCGACAACGGTTCCACCAACACAAAATGTCACGACCAAGCAGCCCAGACCGGCGATACACACACGGGCGGTCCCTTGACCTCGAGCGGAGTACGAGCCCGGCAGCGCGCTCGCTGCGCTCGCTGAGCTCCCTCGACCTCGCGCGTGCACGTTCACGGGCCGAGGAGCGCGCCGCCGCACAATCAGGACATCTCGTCAGCCGCGCCGAGCTCGCCCACCATCCCCATGTCCTTGGAGATGTCGAGGCCGCGCCATGTGCAGTTCATCCGACACATACACATCATCCGGAGCGTCCGGATTCTCGCCGGTCGCGCCGCTCTACGTTAGGCGAAAAGGAACCAGACGAGCATATTGAGGATGCGGCCGAAACGGAGTGTAAAGGGTCGGCAGATACGACTGTTGCGGGGGACGGCGACTCGGTCGTCGCAGTTCAGATTAACGACAAGGGCGAGGAGATTGTGTATCCCGACGGCGGGCTGCAGGTGCGTACCTCTGCATGCAACTCTAACCCCAGGCGTGGCTTGTCGTCGTTGGCGGGTTCACCGCGAGCATTATCGGCTTTGGGCTCACCGCGTCCGTCGGCGCGTTCCAGAGCTACTACGAGAAGAATTTGCTGTCGAGCCACTCGCCGAGCGAAATCTCGTGGATTGGAAGCTGCATGGCGGCGCTGTGTTTCGGCGGAAGCGCGTTTACCGGCCCGCTCGTCGACCGCCTCGGCGTCAAGCTCCTCCTGTCGGTCGGCACATTTCTCCTCACCCTCGGCTGCGTGTTGCTCTCGCTCTGCAAGACGTACTACCAGGTGTTCCTCTGCCAGGGTATCGTAATGGCCGCCGGCATGAACCTTCTGTTTATCGCGCCGATGGGCGTCGTCGGCCAGTGGTTCTTCCTCCGCCGCGGTCTGGCTTTGTGAGTGATGGCTGTTCGTCATGTGCTGATTTCAGTGGCATCATCAGTGAGCGTCGTGCCGCTCCCCACTAATAGCAGTGACGGGCTCGTCTGTCGGCGCCCTCGTGTGGCCCGCCGTCATTGCGAATCTCCCCCCGAAGAGTGCGTGCAAACAACTACCGCGTGCAGACCAGCTAACCCTCCAGTCGGATTCCCTTGGACGATGCGCGCGCTCGCACTCTTCGTCCTCGTGCTCGGCACCCTCTCGGTGCTGCTGATGCGTGCGCGCCTCCCGCCGCGCCCACCAGGACCGTACTTCTACTGGGGCGAGTTTAAGAACCCTGCCTACGCGTTTGTCGCGCTCAGCAACCCCGTGCGTCTACTACGCACGCAACCATTCTGATTCGTCCCAGTTCTACGTGTTTGCATACTTCTCGTTCCTCACATTCATCGGAACGTACGGCCGCGTTGCAGGTCTCGGGGCAACCGCGCCATACCTCCTGTGAGTGCGTCAGTGGGACAATGCTGATAATCAGCATGATTGCAAACGGCGCGTCCGGCGTCGGCCGCCTCATCGCAGGCTGTAAGTGAGAAAGCGAGGTCTTGTCGCTGACAGCAGTCATCGCGGACGCATGCGGGCCATTCAACACCGTCGTGGTCTGCATCGCGGCGCAGGCGGTGCTCATGTTTGGGTGGCTGGGCATGAAGTCGGCGGCGGCAGTCATTGCGTTCTGCTGCCTGTTCGGAACGATCTCGGGCGCGCCCATCTCGCTACAAGGCGTACTCATCCAGTCGACGGCCAAGGACCCCCGCCTGGCGGGAACGCTGATGGGGCAGGCGATGCGTGAGTCTTACTCTCTGGGCATCTCTCACAGCAGTGGTGCAGTGCGTCGCGCAGATTGCGGGACCACCGATTGTCGGCGCGCTCATTGGCCGTGGGACCGACGAGGAGATGTTCCGCCGCTTCCCAGGCGCGATCGGACTCGCGGGCGCGATGCTTACCATCAACGCGCTCGGCATGCTCGGCGCGCGCTTGTGTCGCTCCAAGAAGCTGAGGGCTATCGTGTAAAAGGTTTCATTCTGGTTTAGGGGGGAGTGGCGACTCATTGCAATCACAACGGCAACGCAACTTGTATTCTGATCTGACGGGCACATCCTGATCTTGACCCATCGCGGTGGCATCTATGTCTCTCTGCATGCAATCTACTGGCATTGAAAGCCTAACCCAAGGCGCTCGGCGCATATGAAGAACAAACTGGAGCGCTCAGCGCGTCATATATGCCCCGCACGGCGCGCGGCGCCGCGGCATATACCACTCAAGCACTGACTCGCAGGTGCGCAGCACCCATTCCGACTGAACCTCTAGTTCACGTCGCGCGAGCAGCGCTTCTGAAGCCTGCTCCACACGCCCTCCTCACACGGCTGCTGTGCCTCTGCCTCGACCTCCTGGGCCGCGGCGTCGGCGTTGAGCTCGGTGGTGAGCGAGCGGGGACCGAGCGTGTCCCAAATGTCGTTCTGGGCGCCGTCGGCAAAGCCGTAGTCGGTGTTGTAGTACGGCGGGTCGTCAAACGGCTGCTGGTTGTTGTTGCCCTCGGCCTGCTGCCAGAAGTGGAGCTGCTTTGCGCCGCGGGTGCAATTGTCCTTGTTGCCCATGCACTTGACAGCTGGCTGGGGGGCAGGGAGGGGGCGGCCGTTCGGGTCGCCGTTGGTCACGTTGCAGCGGTAGCCGAGGAGGTACATTTCGTCGCTCTTGCCGCCCTTTGTCCCGTGGATCCAGCCCCACATGCACGTGCACCCGCCGGGGGGACACGGGCGGAGACCAGCAGGAATCTGGTACTCTGTCCGGCGCATCCATGGGGAGCGCTGGTTGGTGCTGATGACGGTGAGGTCGGACGGCTTGACCTTGTGCGGGTCGCTCTCGTAGGCGATGGCAAGGGCGGTGCCCTTGAGGTCCTTGCAGTTTCCGAGCGGGGTGTCGAACGGGTCACCCGAGTGGAGGACGCCAGAAGGAGACGTCTCGGGGTTCCAGTACGTGCATGCGCGGAACGGCTCTTCCTCGTGTCCGCCGTACGACGTCCACTGCTTGTCGCACGCCAGCTCGCCGACAAAAGTGCCGCCAGCGGGGAGAGACATGAAGGCGCCCTCCTGCGGCTTCTCGTGGATGTACCCGTGGAACCACCATTGGCTGAACGGCTGGTGGATGAGCGGCGTCGTGCCCTTTGTGCCGGTCGGGAGCTCCTCCCATCTGGACATGTTAGCCTCGGTCGAGGGGCGGTTGCTCAACAGGTTACTTACCCGTACATGGAGGGGTGCATGAGGGCAATGTGCGCGGCCGCGGGCAGCGCGAGGACGAGAGGGGTGAAGGCAGAGAGGCGGGTCATTTTTTGGAGAATGAACGTTGGGGGGAGTGGTTGAGTAGCGCGTGGTGGGGTGTGGTACGAGTGTGGTACTACTAGTACGCCAGGTAAAAGTAAGTAAAGATCGTGTCCGAACCGTCTAGGTGTCTAGGTGAGTCGTAAAGAGCGTACCGAAGCTGTGTTTTTTGATGGGCCAAGAAGACGTGTTCGCGTCGCCTTTTATCCTCGCGCAAAATGAAGTCGACGCGTAGGGGCTGTTATTTTTTTACTTTCTTTTTTTCTTCTCCCTTTTCTTGCTGCTCGTACTCGAGCGCGGTGAACGGGTGCCTCGCAACTCTGCTGCAGAGTGGTATCTCCGCCACAGTCTAGACATGCTGCTGCTGCAACAGCTTAACCTAATACGCTGTTGGAGCACATGTCAGTTGAAACCCCAAACACTAAACAGTTTTTAGAGGTCCTCCGCGAGGTGGAGACAACGACAACGACACACCCTCGGAGCTCGATCGCTGTTGCCTGTTGCCTGTTGCCTGTTGCCTGGGTGCGATCAGGTCCGGACCCAGACTCTGTCGAGTCTCCTGTACTCGCCCAGAAAACGGACCAAACTCTGCAATACAATCAGTGCCTATGCAGTAACTCTCGTCACTCTTAGTCACTCTGCAAGAAGCGCTGCACAATTGTCTGTGGAACGTTTCGCAACAACGTTTGGTGACCTCGTCATTGGTGTCGGGGTTTACCTGAAACTTTGACCTTGACATCGAGCGCCCCAAAGCCTATACTCGGATGTATCAGCGGTACGAGGTGTTTAGAGGTGTTAGAGGCGGTTAGAGCACTTGCAAAGAAATCGCTGCGATACCGGCGGACAATCCCTCGCGATGCCGTTGAAATGCCGTTGACGGAAGTTCCGAGCCCCCGGAAGTATCGTGTGCCTGTTGTCTCTGATCGCAACTCTATCCTGCTGAAACCCACGCCACGGCCGGCGGCAGCAGCCATCACCTCAGGGGCGAGGCAGGTGTCTGCGTGCGGTCCGACCTGCCCAGAGTTGACGCAGACCCTGTTGGCAGGTGTTCTCGACTGGCCGATAGACCCCACGATTCCCTTAGGTCGCGGGGCGAGAACGATTCCAGCGGAACGGACAAGGAGAGAGTCGGCAATCAAGTAATTCAAGTTGGGGCACAAGTTGGAGGATGTGTGAGGGGTTACTAGTAGTTCCTCGTCCAGTCACTCGCGTTTCTGGTGCGTCACAGATTCACAGGATCACAGTTGCTCGAAGTGAATGGAGCAATACAGTTTGGGTGCTGTTAGAGTGCCTGCCAGAGTGTCTCGTGTCCTGTTGTGCCCAGAACCGGCCCACTGACGTTGCTGAGGAATCCAGACACTACCGGCAGACGCATGTGCCTCACTTCCTGCATGCCCGTTGCGGAATACAGAATTCTGGACCGACGGGCCTTGCACGCTGAAGCAGGGCCCCAGCGGAGCATTCTCAGAGCATTCTCAGAGCATTCTCGGCGCATTCTCAGCGCACCGGGCACTGCGTCATACCCGTCTCCGGAGAAGAGTCCGGAACGCCGTCCACTCCGTTGCCCCGAGGAGCCACACGGACAACAACTGCATAACTCTTTTGCTAACGTACAACCCCGCACACGTCCGACATTTGCGGTATTTCTCTTTGTGGTGATTTATCTGGGCCCTCGGCCCTCGCCACTCTCACCGTTTCGCTTGTTATAGAGGGGTTTTCTTGTGCTGTTCCTCGTGATCGAGCACCTCCTTATCCGTGGCTGATTCGACATGGCTACGCTCGAGAAGCGGCTGGAGGTGGGCATCCTTATCGCGGGCAACGTAGCGGCGGACAAACCAGGGCAGCCAGACGGTCAGCTGGTATTTCGAGAACTCGGCAGTTGGCACCGAGAAGACCTGGTCGAGCTCCTCGAGCGTGAGGTTCTTGGTCTCGGGAATCCAGAGGAAAATCCACACAAAGGCAATAGCGTTCAGCCCGCGTAGAAGCAGAACGCGCCGAGCTTGCCCATCGCAAGCTTCATGCTGGGGAATGTGAGGCCCAGCACGGCCGCGAAAAAGTTGTTCACGCACACCGCCCGCGCCATGCCCTGCTCGCGCTGTACGGTTGGGAAGACTTCCGCCGAGTACATGAAGGCCACGGGACCCTCGCCGACAGAGTATGCCGCGGTGAAGAGGTAGATGAAGAGCGCGATGAGGCCAGTGCGGAGCTGCGTGCGGGACTCGTCCATCAGGTACATCAGGCCCGTGGCGAGCAGGAAGACGCACATGAACGGAAAGGTGGCGAGGAGGAGACTCCGACGGCCAAAGGTCTGGAAGGTTAGCTTTCGGCGACAATCGTCATTGGAGCTCCGGCCAGCGCCGCTCTACTCCAACCCCCCACTCCATACTGTTACTCACGTCAATGAGGAATACTGCGGGGATGGCAAACGCAAAGTTCAGCGCTCCAAAACCAAGCGAGGCATACAGCGCCTGTGTATCGCTATATCCGCTCTCGCTGAACACGGACGACGAGTAAAAGGAGATACTGCGGCGTCAGCAGTGGCCCACCCCGCTCTAAACTCACATGTTGATGCCGCACATCTGCTGGGCCAGCATGACGATGCTAGCACCAAGGTTGGCTTTGACGAGTTAGCGCCCCACTCTCCACTAATGTTTATCTGTAAGCTCACCTCGACGAATGCGGGGGACACGGAAGCAGCCCACAAGGCGGGACAAGTACGAGGTTCCCCGCGCGAGCGCGAGCTCCTCTTGATACAGCACGTCGGCGTAGTATAGATCACGGGCGGCGATGAGGGGGTCGCTGCGCAGGCGGCAGTAGGACCTGAAGGCGGCGGGGTAGCGGCCCTTCTTCATGAGCCAGCGCGGGCTCTCGGGGGAGAACCAGATACCGAGTGCGAGGGGGAGCGCCAGGATGAATGCCGATCCGAGCTGGAGACGCCACGCAATCTTCCCGACATCCTTCACGACGCAGTTGGCGGCAAAACCCAGAAAGATACCAAAACACGTCCACAGCTGCCAGCCCATGGTGAGCGCGCCGCGGATGCGCGTCGGCGCCATTTCGGCCGCGCAGACCGGCACAGTGGCGGCTTTGGCACCAAGTCCTAGGCCGAGGATGAGGCGGACGACGAATAGCTGCTGCCAGTTATGAGTGAAGCCTGATGCGATTGGCGTCGCGATGAGGACTATGGCCGTGATGAAGATCTCGCCGCGGCGGCCGAGGTAGTGGTTCAGCGGGTCCGAGAGCCACACGCCGAGAATCGCTGCTGACGCGTACGGCGCCGAGTTGACGAGGCCGACGAGCCACGAGTCGCGCTTGCCCCTCGGCCCGTCCGTGAGGTCGCCGTTGATGCCAAACTCTGCCGGGAAGCTGAGGTCTGCTGTGAGCCCGCGCACCTCTTCAAGCTTCTCTATACTCACTTGCACCGTTGCTCCCCGTCTGGTCCCATCCCTGGGTAGCAGCGCCGACGGCGCAAATGAAGGCCGCAAAGTAGAGCGGCCACGGTCCCGCCCACTTGTGGTCGAGCTCGTACTGAAGGACGCGCTTCTCCTCCGTGCTGAGCTCGGTGAGGGTATCGAACTCATCCGGTGCGCGCGCAACCAGCGCCCCCTTGACAAACAGATCGGTGTGCTCCTCCAGCCCGTGCTGACTGGCAAAGTCGGCCGCGTTCGCTGCTACTGTAGCTTTGAGCAGGTGCTGCAGCGGGTTCTGGATGACGTTCACCGATGCACTGGTGAGGCCCATGACGGTATGTGTTTGGTACTGTAGGTGAGGTATGTGGATGTCTGGGGAAGTCTGGAGATGTCTGGAGATGTCTGGAGGTTTAAGGGTGACGACTTGGGCTCCATGGGGATGGAGACGCCAGACGATGCGGGGTCGTCTTTTATATACAATGCTGCCATCGTGAGAAACGAGCACGTATCGCACAGATAGTGTGCGTTAGCAATGAACTAGCAAGCCCCGAAAGGGCGACGGCGCAGCGCACTGCGCTCTTGGCTGTTCTAATCTCGGCGATGCACCGAGGCCCGAGACGCGAAGCGATACCGGGTTCCCGAGACGCGTTCGGACGTTTGCGAAAGACGTCATTGAGTCAGGGCGACAAACGTCCGAAGTCCTGGGATCCTGATATCCTCCTGCACGTCGCACTCTTGCAGCATGTGCTCGCCTTGGGGGAGCACGTCCGGGCCCGTCCGAGAGCGACAGAAGATGCCGCAGTAGCTCTACTTGTCCGGTTAGTAGCGGACGTTTCCTGAGCGGAAGCGAGAGCCGTCGGCACCGGATAGAGGCTGCCCACCATGGCAATCTCGGGGTAGTGGGCAGCGTTCACCTTCATGGGCAACGGCAATCGTCCTCGTCATCCTCCGCCACTGACGATATCAGTGACCGTATCTGTCAAGTCACCGTGTATGTGCGCTCTGAGATGGAAAAGAGTGAGCATGTCTCCTGAGCCATGTGCACCAACCCGCCCGGCGGTCGGCACGTCCACATCGAGCAGCGATTCCATAAGTTCCAAATCTAGAGCAAAGTATATCCGCCATCGACGACGACGTCGCTGCCCGTCATCCACCCCATCCCGCCCTGCCTGTCGCTCACGAGTAAGACGACAAACTCGCCGAGCTCGCGCGGCGTCGCGAAGCGGCCCACTGGCGTGCGCGCTGTCCATTCGCCGGTCCACTTTGCCGTGCTCGCGTCGCCGATCATGTCGGTCGCGACGTATCCCGGCGAGATGGAGTTTACCGTGATGCCCAGATGCGCCCATTCCGCCGCGAGACTCTAGGATGTCAGTATGTCCTCGGTGTTCTACACACCTTGGCGAGCATGGTCACCGCGCCCTTGCTAGCATTGTACGCTGCCTGGCGCTGCGGTGTCATGGCGACGAGTCCCGAGATGGAGGAGATGAATAGGATCTGTTTTCCAAGGTTCTGCGCTGCGGGTGTGTTCCCAGTGGGCTCGCCGACGGGAATCGGGAGGTTGAGCCATGAGCGCGCGAGCGCGCGGGCGAGATAGTAGCTCCCAAAGGTGTTTACCTCAAAGATACGGCAGAACTCGGCGTCGGTGTTCTCGTGTGCGTCGCGCCACAGCGCGATGCCCGCGTTTGCGATTCCAATGTCGACGCTGCGCCCAAAGGCGGATTGTACGTCCGCAAGCATGGTGTCGACTTGGGTACTCGAGGAAACCTCGCACTTGAACGCCTTGCAGGAGATTCCGTGCTTGGCGGAGAGCTCCTCTGCGACAGAGGAGCAGTCCTGCGAAGTGTACGTGATCGCGAGGTCGGCGCCGCCTGCTGTCAGCTGCTGTATGGGGTCCGTTCCCACACTCTGCGAGGGCGGTCGCGATCGCGAGCCCGATGCTTCGCCCGCCGCCTGTGACGAGCACGAGCTTGCCGCGAAAGTCGATGGTGATGGGCATTGTGATGATGATACGTCTGAGATGCGGGTACTTGTCTGCTACTTGAGCAGATTCATGTATCGTAAATGACAGGTGAGACAGCCGAGGGGACAGCCTGTTGACTGCCGTTTCCCGGATGTTCGAGTTGGCAGAAAGCAAAACGTCCGAAACATCCGTCTCCCCACGACATCGGCAACCAACAAACTGTCCGCCGGATGATGGCCGGCTGTTCCAGTCGGACCATTCGGGAAACGCAATGCTGGTCATGTGCAATGTGCAGACCACTCGCGAACAGCCGTGAGATCCCGTGAGATGCTTCGCTTAGCGGATGTTCATGGCCCACAGCAGATGTTGTTCCCATGGCGCGCCGAGGCTGGATGCTATTTGTCTGTATATTACCTCGAGTCGCTGAGAGATTCTCAAAGGACCACCCACAACGACCACGATGACCTGCACGCACGCCCAGACAGCCTACGAGGCGCACTACGATCCCGCAAAGGTGCTCAAGCACGCCGACTTTCGCGTCGTGGCCGATGCCGCCGACCCGGTCCTCCAGGACCCAACGGCCAACCTCGCCTGCGCGTACAACCCCGCACACCAAGTCCACATGATTGTAAAGCCCGAGCCGACCCCCGGCCCGGGAGAAGCGATCGTGCACGTAAAAGCAACCGGCATCTGCGGCTCGGACGTGCATTTCTGGAAGCACGGGCACATTGGCCCGACGATGGTCGTTCGCGACGAGTGCGGCGCGGGCCACGAGTCCGCCGGAGAGGTCATCGCTGTCGGCCCCGACGTCGAGGGTATCGCGGTAGGCGACCGGGTGGCGATCGAGGCCGGCGTGCCGTGTGGACTTGCGTCCTGCCCGCCCTGCCTTTCGGGGCGGTACAACGCGTGCCCGCGCGTCGTCTTCTTTTCGACGCCGCCGTACCACGGCACCCTGACGCGGTTCCACGCGCACCCCGCTGCGTGGCTGCACAAGCTCCCGGCCAGCATGTCGTTTGAGGAGGGTTCGCTGTGTGAGCCGCTAGCGGTCGCGCTGGCGGGCATTGAGCGCGCGGGGGTGCGGCTCGGCGACCCGGTGTTGATCTGCGGTGCTGGCCCCATTGGCCTCGTCGCGCTACTCGCGGCGCGTGCAGCGGGGTGCGCGCCGATTGTGATTGTGGATGTTGTGCCCTCCCGGCTCGAATTTGCAAAGAGCCTCGTGGGCCAGGTCCGCACGGTGTGCGTGCAGCGCGAGTGGAGCGAGGAGGAGACGGCGGCCAAGATCAAGGATGCGGCGGGGATGGAGCTCCGCGTCGCGCTCGAGTGTACTGGCGTCGAGAGCTCGGTCCGGGCGGCCATCTACGTGAGTCCTGGATGGTAATATCTTTGTATATCGGCTGACGGCAGACACTCTGCTTTGGCGGCAAGGTGTTTATCATTGGCGTGGGCAAGTCTGAGGCGACTGTGAGTGTCTCTCGTGCATCTCCTGTATCTCACACCAGTACCCGTTCGGATACATGTCCGCAAACGAAATCGACATGCAGTTCCAGTATCGCTACGCAAACCAGTACCCAAAGGCGATCCGGCTCGTGTCAGAGGGCCTTATCAACCTCAAGCCACTCGTCACCCACCGCTTTGCCCTCGCCGACGCCGTGTCCGCGTTCCATGTCGCTGCGGACCCGAGCCAGGGCGCTATCAAGGTGCAGATTACAGACTAGGCAGTGGACGTGGGATGGGGGCTCCTTAAGGGGGTGAAGAATGTTATGCATTGGGTTAGTTGGATATGAGAGTGAGGCTGTTGGAGGGTTTGTCGTGTCGGGTGAGGCAGTTGCATGAGACTTTTGCCAACGAGCCAGGATGCTCTTTTTTACACCGACAAGCCGGCCGCGGACGTGGACTACCCGCCCGTCGGCCTCGGAGCATGCAAGGTAATGATACATACAATCCAACCAAGACAAAGACACTCTCTAGAGATACGGACCACCTCCCTGGCTCCACCATCAGGGGATGGGGCTCGCGCCCGCCGAGTCGAGCACCATGGTATGCGGCGCAAGCTGCACAAAGTTGATCCGCGAAAACTACATCAGCTCCGCCGCCGGACACACTCACAAGCGACCACCAGTCGTGCACGGCGTCGGCCCAGTCGGCGTCCATGTCCGGTGAGCGGAGGAGTGCGACGATGATGCGGAAGATCTTGCCCCTCTGAAGC
Organism: Apiotrichum domesticum; assembly: GCA_001599015.1. Taxonomy (NCBI): domain Eukaryota; kingdom Fungi; phylum Basidiomycota; class Tremellomycetes; order Trichosporonales; family Trichosporonaceae; genus Apiotrichum; species Apiotrichum domesticum. Next base: position 151,977 of record BCFW01000001.1, on the reverse strand, counting down.
GTCAGCCGTGCCGCTGCCGCTGTCGTTCACTCACTATACTCTCCCCGTTCGCCGCGAGGTGTTCGAGCGGGATACTTGAGAGGGTCGCGTATGCGCGGCGCGACATCTCGGACCGCTGTTCCGGCCTGTGGGCGGGGTCGAGGTCGGCCACAAAGTCGTACTAGTACGCGTAAGCAAAGTCAGTGGAGCACTCACGAGTGCGAGGCGGACGGACGCCTCCGTCACAAGGATGTTGGCGCGCTGCATGCCGTGGACCGCCTCGACGACTTTGTCCGCCCCGTGGGACTCGGACTGCAGCTCTAGAGGAAGAGCCGCAATGTGCTCATCAATGCGGCGCTGCATCGCCTCTGCAAATGACAGATTCACGGCGAGGTCCTCGCCAGTTGGGGGGCCGCCGCCCGCATCGAGATGCAGGCGGAGGCGGCGGTGGCGCACAATGCACTCTGCGAGAATGGGGAAGAGCTGCACGCAGCCGTTGAACCCCGCCATATACGAGAACTTAGTGGCGGGCTGGTCGAACGCCCCCTGCGAGGTCAACAGCTCGTCGTCCACGATCAGCGGAAGTGGCGCGAGGCCGTCGTAGTCGTGCAGGTGGATCATGTGCCCTGCCGCCGCCTCCGTTCTGGTGTCAACCGAGCAGGCCGTAGTTACATTACCCACATGTCCACGGCGTAGACATGCCAGAATATCCGCCGGTACAGCTCGCGCTGCACGCAGTCAGCTTCATCGGGGTGCGATGCGTGGCGCATGCGCACGATGTGGACGAGCTGGCACGCCTCGGCGAGATACACTTGCGCGAGATTCGAGTTGCCCATCGACTGCGCGCAAAAGTAGTTGCTGCCGTCAGTTCCAGTATCCATAAAACCTCACGCAATCATCACCGCGACGTGCTGCAAGGTCACTGTCTCGTATCCCCTGTCGAGGAAGATGAGGCTCGCGCGATGGCAGCGGCGCTGGAGACGCGCAAGCTCGTGGCGCGAGTACGCGGGCTCCATGCGGCTGAGGGGCGACTGGCCTATTGTGTATGCGACTTGCATCAGTGCTGAATCGCGGGATCGGTAGGACCTACCTAGAGCAAGGATCAAAGCCCGTGTATTTCGGTCCGTCTTGTCCGCGCGCATCGCGATGGCCTGGTACAGCCCCGGCTTGTGGACGACTGGGAAGAGAGAGTGCATGTACTCGAGATACAGCGCGAGGAAGAACGAGAGCACAGGCCACGGCGCAATGTCCTCTGCCTGCGAGGTGCGGTCGACGCTCACGCTGGGGAAGGTTATGTGAGGGGCCGGTGCTGGTGCAGGCTGGGAGGCCGATAGCTCCTCCGCTCCCTGAGGAGTCGCATGAAGCACATCCATCGGAGACACGTCCTGCACCTGCCATATCGGCGACAGCTGAGCCCCCTGTCCCCCATCCGCGAGCATACTCAGCATGCTCTCCGGTGAGATCTCATCTTGCGGCCTGGAATTGGACACACTGGTCCCCGGACCATTTGAGGAACCCGCTTCCATCGTCGACAGCGTGGGCACTGTTCTGAGTACTGGTGACTCCCCGCGCGACTCGACAGATGCCGATATCCGTTCCCGATTTCGGGTCGAACGCACCGGTCCCGGCCCTGGTGTCCGCTCCGAATCCACGGACTGCCTGTCATCAGCTTATCACGCCTCACATTGTCGCACCTCGGCCGCCGCCCGGCCTTCTTGTATCCGATTTCAAAAGTGCACGCCTCCGCGGCAGCGACGCAGCCCCCGCACGCTCCAGACGGCGTCAGTGCGCACTTTACCTACTGTCAGCGCGGCGACGGGGTGCACTTGCCTTGCGTCGGCGGCAGCGGTCGCAGGTGTTGTAGCCCATCGGTGATGGTGTGTCGGAGGTTTGGAAACCGTCCGACATGGACACTTTCAACTCACCGAGAGGTCGCCGATGGCAAAGTTGGGCTTTGGATGCTCGTTACTCCCACTTTATCCTAAGCTCAAATTCTGCCATCCCTGGCAGACTGATCACAACGCACCTTACCAGTCTCTAACCTGCATACACACGCGACGAACAGTAACGCGCAATGCATCAATGGCTCTGATCAGCATTTGCATGTCGAGCTCGACGTTTGGACCAGATAAAGCAGCATGGCACCTGGGGGGGCCCCATTGGAACTACCGGACCGGCCGGACCGGCGTAGCCTCCCACGCCGATCCCGCGTGTTACCGAAGCGACAAGGAGGAGCTCCCATGACGTCATTCTGCCGTTGCCGTTACAGAGCACGGGGCGACGTCGAGCACATGCGACCGGACACAACACTCGTTCTGTCTCGTCTCAACTCTTCTTCATCTACATCCGCCATGGATAACCACGGCCACGAGCAAGCGCACCCCGCTCCTGCAGCGCCGACGACCCAGCGACACGTCGCACCTCCGCACGATGAGGAGCGCGGCGAGGGGACCGTGGCTGTCGACAGCCATGCCCACCCGACGTGCCCGACGTGCGGCGACCACCCGGACGACTATGTGTCCCTCGCGTCGTACCGCAAGATGATGAGTCTTGTGCGTCTGCAGACGACGATTCCGATTACTGGTGAGGATGGATGGGGTGGCCGGTGCTAACGGCAGTCCTTATCTCCATGGGTACGATGCTCATCTGCGGCGTTGTGATCCACCCCGGCATGCGTGAGTTGGAAGCTTTACTACTCATTCACTGTTCTCACATGAGTACTAACATACAAGGCGAGATAAACAGCCTGCGGCCGACGCTCCTGACGCCCAACAACACGATGCTCGTCATCTACTGGTCCGTTTACTACGCGTTCTCCATCGGATTCTGCGTTCTGCTCATTTTTGCGCGTTCGGAGCGCACGCGCGACCTCTTTATCAAGGGCGTTGGCTTGCGCTTTGCAGTGTCCAACTGTCTGATTGCCGGGTGGGCCGTGTGCTGGGTGAGTGGCCCCAGACGGGCCTTGCGTAGAGGCGTCGTTTGCAGAGCACCACTGACAGCAGACTCTCCGCATGTTCACCACCTCCGCGGTCTTTGCCATTATCAACATGTTTATTGTGTAAGGCCATTAACATCGGGGTGTTCTGACAGCAGTGTGTCCATTAATGTCTCCCTCCTCTCCCACCCGCCGTCTATCATGCACCCGTTCAACTCGCTCTTCGTGCACGGCACCATCTCACTCCTGCTCGCGATGTTGTGGGAGCTCACGTGGATGCACAACGGCTTTGTCGCGCTCAAGTGGGTCGTCAAGGAGGAGCACATGCTGGGCTGGTGGACGTGGGAGGCCGTCGCCTGCGTTGCTGTCGCAAATGCGATCGCTGTCTTCTGGGAGATTGGCACCCATGCTTAGTGAGTAGCTGCAGCGCGCTTTCCGTACAATAAGCTAACACACGCAGCATGCTTGCAATCGCCTCCGAGTACATTCTCTTCTCTCTCCTCTTCGCCTCGGTGCGGATCAACCCCTCGCTGCCGGACAGTGCGATGCCCAAGCCCGTCCCGCTGCTGGTGACAATCATCATCTTCCTTGTGCTGCACCCGATCGCGCTCGTCGGCGGTGGAACGATGCACCTTCGCCAGCGCCAGGGCGAAATCCGCTTGCCCTCTGACGAAGAGGAAGACACCGAGCGCGCACAGCGCGAGCGCGATATCGAGGCCGAGGTCGAGGCGCGCGTGCGGGCCCGCGAGGGCCGGAACGCGCCCCCTACTGGCAATCTGGTGGACGATTAGGAGGCGGCCTCCGCGGACGCCTCAGGACATCCGATGTAGGACAAGCTTGCGATGAACATCATCAGGTGGGATGACGCCGTTCCATGCCAGCCAGCTGGAGTCTATACCATCAGAGTAGTGGGAGGCGGAGGGCTATTTGTCAGATGCCATATTCCGGAATGTCATCGAATGGCGAGTAAACAGTTGCACATCTACAGAGCGTTAGCACTGTGATGGACGGGCGCGCCCGTGATAAGAGTTGATCTTGGATGTGCCAGTCCACAAGGCAAGCAAACATGTCTGACAGCTGTCACGCGGATGTTACTTCTAAGTAATGTACGGTGTGTTCATACCGACAAAACGAGACAGGGGGCTTGTATCCGTTCAATTGATCCTTGGGAGCGAGACAGCGGCCACTGATGTCTGATCCATTTAATCCACTTGTACCTACACATTCCGGGAACACGAGACACGGGACCGCTGAGTCGTGGGTGGCACGCGATGGGTGCGGCCAAGCCAACCTCTTAACTCTGATATCCCGTGTCCCACGACGCGCAGCGTGACGCGTCCGTTGTTTGGCATGTCTGGTGATTGCGCGCGGCCATCCGCCTCTTTGGATTGTCCTCAACTGATCACGAGGCGCGACGTGACCGAGATGGGAGCGCGAGAGATGATCTCCAGCGTTGCAATGTTTACACTGTCTCACGTCGCGATCAATTGACCCATGTTGGTCTGTATCTCTCACTCACACGACTGTCCACTACTAACAGCCAAGGCCACTGACTTGATGGCTCGATCTTACATACTCCCTCCTGTGCCTGGCCTTGTCATGTACAGAGCGCCATTGCGCACACCCAGCGACGCTAGCATGCTTAGCCTGGAGAGAAAATGTCAAGTGATTCACCTCGCCCGGCAGACGACTAACCCGACATTGGCCCAACACGGTCCAACGGCTGTTGCGTGTAATGTACCGATAAAGATAAGCTCTCGAGTGCCGTAACAACCGCCAAACTGTACCACCGGCACTCCCTGATCTCGGCCCAGCATGCCTCGGCATCCGTAACCAGCTCCCAGGCTCCCAGGCATTTAGAGGCCCACACTCATCGGGGCTGCACCCTGCTCTGTCTTTCCGAGTCTTCGAATGCCGGCACCACACCAGGACCGAGGCCACCGGCCCGGAGTCATCTCCCACCGGACCCACTCTCCACTCTCCTTCTGCCTCTCGGCCCGCGCCCTCGCTCCTCGCACCTCGCCCCTTGGTTGCTTTTTGTTTGGTTTGAGGCTCACACCGGCTCGCGTTTGCTTGAATGGAGCCTCGACGCCACCAGGGTTACCACTTTGGTCACCGTTTTTTTCATCCTCCAATTCACACCCCTTCATGCCCTCATGCCCTCACGCATTCGCCTCCAATCCTCTGCAGGCCTTCAGGTCTGCACTCCTGACCCAGCCGCAGAGCAGACACGACAGGACGCCCAGGACTGCATCAACAATGGAAACCCAGGAGCATGAACGCGCTAAAATTCTCCACCTACACGCCCAAACCCTCCGCTCGCTGTTTTCCTTCCTGAGCGCGTCCTGAGACTTCGGGGGGGGGGGGTGGCCCACGAGCGCTGAGACCGCAACCCCGTGGGCCCATGCGGCTATGGGACGCCCACAGCCGGAGCTGTCGTACAAGACCCCCTCCGCCCCGGAGGGGGCGACAGGCGCAGAGGCGCGGAGGCATGCTCTCGACGCCGCGACGCCTCTTTTGCGCTCCTGAACATGTTGCAGCGCGCGGGGCATAGCGCGCATGCCGGCACGGAGAGCACGGCTGCAGGCTAGCGGCATGGCGAGATGAATGCAAACAGAGCTACAGAGTCACCTTTTCCTGTGCCCATGTCCTCCGTCCCCACGCCGCCTGTGGCCACTGGCCACTGGCCAGTGGATCACATCACATGCCTGGCACGCCGCACTCCTTCTCCCTGCTCCCATCCAGCGGCGTGATCGCAGCGATATGCCTCATGCAAGACGCAGGAGCGACGGCGCCAACGCAGGTGCAGGTTTGCGGCGTTTATGACCTGTAACCTCGATGAGGGGTCGATCTTGTTCATGTTGATGATGATCGTTGTCATTCATTAATCCATTCTCAACACTTCACCTGTACTTTACGCTCACGACGACGCGACGCTCACGGATCGCGGAACGCTCGGTGCCTCCACTTTACACCCGGTCCGAATCGACGCGCAGCACTCGGCAGAGTGGACCCGACGCGATCTTGGCTGCCTCGCAGCCCAAAGCACGGCGCAAGGAACGAGGAGCCCCCGACGAGACTGTCGCTGCAATGTGAGTTTATACGTCGTTCAGGAGAGATCGAGCGACCTGCTGGGGTCCCAGCGCTCCTCGATGTCGGGCTGGACACGAAAAGGCGTCAAGCGTGCTTTGCATTCTCGTGCCCTCCTGCATCTGTGCACAAGCCAAGCCAGCACGCCATGTCCGCCCAAAGTTTTGTTGGAGTGTTGCGAGCCGAGACATGCACCGAGCCATGACTACAGCACTCTGAGAGTTACACATTCTTTAGAACAGTCCATTCTGCTGGCCGCATCTGCACGCCGCTGGCCTCGGCCTCGCACACACACGCTCGCTCCCATCTCTTAATCTCAATCACCACCACAAGCTCGAAACCCAAAGCTTACGCCCAGGTGGTCCGGACGCAACACGTTTCGGCGGACAAGGACAAAGTCGTCCTCGAACGCAAGACGCGACTCGGAGGACTCTTACTCTCACAGCAACAGCAACGGCGCAGGCGCCCCTTTTGCCGATAGCAGGTCGCCCAACGTCAACTTTCGAGAACTCGGCATGGGCGGCGACTCACACACCCCCACATACACCCAGGTCTCGGGCACGCTGGACGTGAACGCCCCACCGGCACCGATGGGCAAGCAGAAGCACCATAGCTTCTCCGCACTGTGGGTCCATTGCTGAGCGGCGTCGGCAGCCCGCTCCGAGTCACTAACACGCAGTCACTTCTGGGACTCGGCGTCCAAGCGCCGCCGCGCAATGTCCAGCGGCGCGAAGAACGCTCCTCCTCCCGACGCGCCGCCATTCAGAAGTTCAGACGCACGCAATGCTTTCTTGGCCGGCGCCGCATCTGTCTCTAACGGAGGGCACGACACTTCTGCTCCGCCCGTCCCGGGACCACCGGGGCCCTCGTCGGAGCGAGAACGCAAGCACTCACTGCGCCGCATCCCAAGTCTGTCGTCGTTGCGCGGGAACCGCGCGAGCAGCATCCAACCCATGCAGGTGCCAAACTCCAACCTCCCGGTCCCGCAGTCTATACTTCGCAAACAAGCGGTTTCTTCACCACACGACGGCCCGTACGGGTCGCACGCGTCGCAGCGGTCGACATCGCATACCTCGCACGCGTCTCACGCGTCGTCGTCCTACGGACCGCCGCACGTTCTCTCGCCGGCGTCGGCACCGCCATCACAACAGCCCTCGCCAAGCGGCTCCTTCTCAGCATTACCGCCCGCGACCCGGCTTCCACAGCCGAGCGTCCGAGGAATGCCACAGCCCATTCCAGAGTATGGAGGCAAACCATTCGGCAACCCGGCACGCAATAGCACCATTCCACAACCGAACGCACGGCCACAATCCGCGCTCCCTCTCCCGACCACTCGGCCGCGCCGCGCACGACCAAGTGGTATCTACGGCATGGGTTCTGGCGGCACACCCGTGCAGATCACGGCGCCGGGGATGACAATATCGTCACCAATAGGTATACCTACCGCACCGCCGCGCCCGGCCCCGCCACCACCAGGGCCGCCCTCGTCGCTCGCACAAGCTGCTATTCCGATACCCGTTGTGTGAGTGCTGTCCGTGGACCTCGAGGGCTATGCTGACTTTAGACTTGCCGGACCGTCGCACAGTCGCGGAGGAAGCATCGGCCGCAAGAGCGAGGACGACCCGGACAGGTCGCGGAGCAGAGTCAGCGAGGAGGGCCGGATGAGTTTGTCAAGGTGAGTGCCTCGTTGTCCATAAGGCTGACCCCCAGTCGTCACTCGCGCAACCTCAGTTCATCAGCTGCGCCACCGTTGGAAGGCTCACCGCGGACGCGCCGCGGAATCCCACAGCCGACGGGGCTCAGAACCTTTCAGTTCCCGCTCAGCAACTCAACGAGCGTCTCGGCGGCAGCACCAGCACCTGCGGCCGTTCCCCAAGAGCGCGCCGAGCATGTTCGCAAGGGCAGCCGGTTCAACCAGGAGGCGCTCAAGGGAGTCGAATCGTCGCATCCGCCGGCGCAGGACGAGGCGCTGTACAAGGCCCGCCCGCTGCCTCCCGCGCCTTCGCCGTCTGCCGGCCGCATGTCGATGGTCTCCCGCCTCCCTTCGGTCCGCAAGTCCATGGCCGTCTCCGCGGCGCCAGCGATTAACAGCAAGGACCGTACTCAGAACGTGGCAACCGCGCCAGTGTCGAATGCGGGCCATATCGAGCGTAGCACTCCTGGTGCCCCGAGCACCAACCTCCCGATACAGGAGCAGCAGGAGGAAGTCCTCGCCAGCGAGCCCGGCGCACCATCGCCCGCTGGTAATTCAACACCGTTGATGTCTAGCGCCAACTTCGGCCTATCCACCAACAGCCTGGGGCTGCAGATGGCCGATGAGGCTCCAGTTGTTACTTCTCAGCCGGAGGCCAACGGCGCCACGCCGTCCGCGTACATGCCCGTGTCGAACGATCCGCCAACGACGCGCGCGCGGAAGGGCACGTTTGGCGGCTGGGAGGGACATTACGCCGATGGCCAACATGCGCCTAAGCGGAGTGTGGACTTTGTCATGTCCCCCACGTCCGACGCGCCCTCGCACCCTCAGTTCATGGCCCTCAAGGGGGGTGAGGACGGTAAACGGCCAATGTATTCCCGCAAGGACACGTTCGGGGCGCTTGGAGGCCTCCCAACGCACGCAAATGCTGCACGGGCAGCGCGCTCGCCGCCGCCCATCATGACGACTATCCCCACAGAGTTTTCCATCACGCCCGCGTCACCCTGCACCCCTGAGTTTGGCGCCGCGCCAGTCGAGTTCCGCCCCGTCGTGTCTCCCGCACCAGACGCGGCGCGTCCAGTGTCCGGTAACTGGTTCACCGCCGACGGGCCCCCGAGCGCTGGCGCCAAGCTCGACGCCAATGGCGATAGTGAGGCGAAGAACCGACCGGCATCAGGAGGCTGGTTTGTGCAGCCCGCTCTCCCGGCTCGCCTTCCCGCGGTGACGAACCTTGCCAAGCTGGCAAACGGCGAGGACAGCCCGACGGATTCCCCCACACCAACGGCAACGCGCGGATTCCCAAACTCGTACTCGTGGGACTCGCTCAGCCCCACGGCCGTCATCCGTGGCCTGAACCGCTCACTCGACGACATCGGCAACATGTCGGGATCGAGCGAGATGATCGCGCAGCCGAGCTCCGAGGGACATGTGGCGTTCCGCACGTCTGAGGATCGCCCGCGAGAGCCGGAGGAGTTGGAGGTACTACAGCCTGAAGTGGATACGCACCCCGAAGCGACACACCCTGAAGCTACGCCTGTCGAGGCTGAGACTTACCAGCCTCTTCTTGATTCCGAGCCGGTGAGGGAGCCGGTGAAAGACCGAGGTTTGCGCACCGAGACTCCGGAGCTCGAACTGCCTTACGCGTCTACGTACGCTTCCGAGGACGAGATGCCTGCACCGAATCCCTTCCGAGGCACGCGCAGCGCGGTAACCCCCATCCACTGGCCGGTGACCAATGGCATGTCCGCTGTGTCTTCCGTGGCACCGTCCGTCGCGCCGTCCTCCGTCGCGACCTCTGTGGTTGACGAGACGCCGGTGGCGTCCGCTGTGACCTCCACTGCGGGTACGCCGTCGCCCTCTGCCGCGCCTCTACTCTCGCTCGATGAGTGGTCTGAAGATGAGGCCACAGAGGTAATTACGTTTGACTCTGGGAGGCAGCAGAAGTATGAGGTGAAGGCAGTAGCGCATCTTGTAGAGGAGGCTCCTCGCGCGCTTGCGACGCAGAGTACCTCGCCACACAAGCTCGCCCTGCGTGAGCCGACGCCGGACTCGGAGGACGACAAGTTCATCTCGCCCCCGATGGCGCCGTTTATCAACGACTCACCCGGCACGCCGAGCGATGAGTACATGACATCGTTTGAGGACCCCGAGGGCCCCGGGGCGTCCGATGCTGAAGACGACGATGCGTTGTCCGTCAGCGACATGCACGACGGCGGATCGGTAATGACGCATGAGTCGGCGATCGAGGAGATGGCGGCAAGCGTTGAGCTTCCAACTCAACAGAAACGCGCCATGCGCGCCAGCCTCACCCGCGCGCGGCCCATCTCCATGCGCGCATCGTCGATAACTCCCAAAACTGGCCGTCTGCCGCTCACCGACTTTCCGTTCCCGCCCTCGCCGTCAGACCGGTCTCCGTGCGTGTCGCCGGCCGAAATGCTATCGCGTACGCCGAGCGCCAAGACCCCGACACAGCTGCCCCGCAGCCCGAGTGGGCTGCCCCCTTCTCCCGCCCGCCCAGCTTCCGTGCCGGCCACGCGCCCCGTGCCGCCGCCCGTGAACACCCAACTCCGCCCCGACGGTGGCAGCGAGGAGAGCGGCGAGACGGCGTCCCCCACCGACCCCGTCGTCGTCACACCGGGCATGACTGGCCCATGGCCCGCAACAGGCGACCCTCGCGTCATCACGCCTCCGAACGCTATCTCGCTCAACGTCGCGGCTGAAAGCCCCACTGATCCTGTCGGCATATCGCTGCGCAGCCACGCGCGCTCGCCGCTCGGCATGGTGTCGCCTGATGCCGACATGGTGAAGGTCAACGGGGTGGAGAAGATGGAGATGCTCAGCGAGTCTCAGAGGTCGCTGGAGACGGAGCCAGAGGCGGCCCGGGCAGATGTCTCGCTTACGCTACCGATGAGCACCTCCGTGACATCCGACAACCTCGCGGTCACGGCCAGTGACGCGCGGGATGAGCAGCGTGCGAAGCAGCAGACACTCGATGCTCTTGAGGAGCTTGTCTTGCTCGAGTCGCAGACTCAAGACGCCATTCGCGAGCAGGAGTCCCGTCCTCCGACGCTTGTGGACCTTACGCACTCACCTGTTGTCCAGCAGGCTTCACTGCCGAGCTCGCCCCCCCAGTCCAATGGTCCTAGCACGGCGCCCTCCTCCCCGCTGTCTCCAATTCTGGATCTTACTGGTCGGCGGGAGGAGCACCACTTTTCCACTGGTCCCATCACTGCGTCGCTCGAGGCGCAGATGCTCGCGGCTGAGACGAATCACATGTTCACGCCAGAGACTCGTGCCGCGCTGTCCGACCACCCCGAGGTCTCGTACGAGCCGACAAAGGACAGTCCGCACCACCACACGGAAAGCACCGCGACTGACGTCTCCGAGTCCACCGCGCCGCCCCGCACGCCGTACAAGTACGGGGGACCGTACGACACGCGCGCGCCGCAGATGGGCAAGTCGGCGGTGTCGCTCCTCCTGGACGAGACGCCCCTCAGCGCCACGACGGGGAGCAGCCGCTCGTCCGCGACCTTTGGGCTCGAGTACATGCGCCGCAGCCTCGACTCGCTCGACGACAGCCCCTACCTCTCTCCCACCTCGCTGCAGTATGGCTCGCAGGAATCGCTTCCTCTTCGGCCAGGGCGCCAGCGCTCGCATTCGGTATCTTCCTCGTCCCGCGGGCCGGTTCCGTACCCCGGGTCTCCGCCGCTGTCGTCCGTCGGCGTAGGTGCAAAGTCCCAGCTCGGCAGCCCGATCGGCGAGCACCTGGGCCTACCTGTCTCACCTGCCACGCAGTCCCTCGCCCTGGCTGGAGCGCCCGCGGAGCCGCGGGTTGACGCTGTTGTCGCCGCCACGGAGGACGAGACTCTGGAGCCCGCCACAGGGCCTGCCACGCAGGCTTTGCAGGCATCCCCCGCGGACACTGTGACCCTCGTGTCGCCAGGGTCTAACAAGCGCAATACCATCATCGAGCCGAAACGCTACAGCTCGCCGGCCATGGGGCCCGCGTCGCGCGCCCTCATGATCGCGACGGGCGTAACGCCCTCGGCGAGCAGCTCCGTGGTCTCAACCCCGAACGACAACGACAGCGACACGCCGCTGGCGCGCAACTTCTCGCCGAACCGCTTCCCGTCGCCAGTGTCCACGAATGAAACGAGCACGACCGAGACTGTCCGCGCGTCCACCTCACCCCCGGCCACCGCTGCTTCCCCTGTCGCCGCCGGTTCACGCTCCTCCATCGGCCAACACTCGCGCTCCTCGTCCTTCGCGGGACCGCTCCAAGCCTCCGTCTCGCGCTCGTCGTCTACGCGCTCGTTCACGACGAAGCCTCGCCCGCCGCCGCTCCGCCCGACATTCTTTGCCCCGTCGCTCAATTCGGACAGCCCGCCGCTTGCGGTTGGCTCGCACCTCTTCAACGACACCCTGGAGCAGATCTCGGCATCCCTCGGAACGCATTTCAAGCTCAGCCACGACGGGCTGCATCTCCAGGCCCCGGCGACGGACCTGTTCCTCATCGCCGACCACATCAAGATGATGCGCGCTAACCTTGGTGACGGACACCGCCCCGTGGCGCGCTCGCTCTCAATGTCGGAACATGTGCACCCGCCCCCGGCCCCGCCGGCGCCCCCTATGCCGCCGGCCCTCGCTCCGGCTGCTGCTGCCGTGGCCAAGTCCGCGGCCGTTGAGTCACCGCCGCTCTGCCCCAGCCTCGGGCCCGATTCGCCGCGCGCCAGTGTCTCTTCGCACGCTGCTGCCCCGCCTGGAACCCCTGCTCCTGCGGCGGCCCCCAAGCGGCAGTCTGTGGAGAGGAGCGCAAGCCTGATGGCCTCGCCGACTGCTCCCAAGCTGGTAAAGCGCAGCTCCCTCAAGGCGCGATCGGTCGACTCTCATGGGCCGCCCGTGTCGATCAACAAGGCGCAAAAAGCACTGTCGTCACCCCCTGCCGCTGGCACCCCGTCTACAGGATCTCAGATGCTGCCCCCCAGCATCCTTGCCCCTCGTCGCATTGCCGACGGCGAGTCTCCTCAGACTCGGCGCCGCCGGCAAGTTGAGGAGATGCGCCGACGCGACCGGGAAGAGGGATACCGCTTCCGCTCCGGCGGCAAGCACGACAAGGTGCCGCCTCTCCCGAGCGGCGCGCGCTCGGTGCGTACCAGCCAGGACCACGGAAGCCGCGTGCCGATCCCGGCCGAGGTCAAGTCGCACTCGCGGAACGGGAGCCTGAATGGCTCGTTCTCGCTGCCTGCTTCTCTCGGGTCACCGGCTCCTTCGTCGCCTGGCAGTTTCCGCGTACGGACAGAACTGCCGGAGCGTGCACTGCCGAAGCCCATTGCGCAGCGTTACCACCGCGTTCCGCTCAGCCGGGAGCGCGTGGTGCGTGAGGTGGAGCGCGAGCGTGCGACCCCCGCATCATCGACGTCCTCGCCGGTCGACGCGTTGTTCCAGTCTTCGTTGTATGCGCCCACGCCCTCGCGCTTTGCCAAAGAGCACCTTGAGCGGCGGAGCAGCACGTCCTCCTCGGGGCACAGCACATCGCGCTCGTCGTTCCGTGTACCGCGCAAGCCTATCCCGCGCGAGTCGAGTGAGTCGTCGCGCGACACCAGCTTTACGAGCAACGCGCGCGACGGAGACACGAGCTACGGCAGCTACAACACGATGTACTCGCGCGAAACGAGCTCTACTGCTGGCAACTCGAGTCTGGGCCGCGAAGGTGCCCACGCTCTGGATGGCGGGCTGGCGGACGTGCACGAGAGCCCGCTCGAGAAGGAGAAGGACACGGAGGGTACTGTGTCGCCCGCGATTATTTCGCCGATGTCGTTCCCCGAACCGGCACTGCCATCCTCGGCGGGTCTCGGCTCCCCGGCGTACGCGTACGTGCCCTCGCCTACGTCGTCGTCGCCATCTCAGATGTCGATGCCTACCCGTCTCCCGTTTGTCACCTCAAGCGCGCCGACCACGCCGAACGAGTCCCGGTTCCCGTACTCGTCCCAGCCTCAGCCATACTCGTCCCAGACGCTGCCGTACTCGTCTCAGCCGCCCTACGTTCCCACATCGTCGCAGCCGCACTACACACTGCGCCGCGAGGAGAGGCGGCACACCGCGCTCCCGTCGCCGACATACTCGCTGCAGAACAAGCTCAACCCCACCCCCGCGCGTCCGTCCAAGCTGCGTCCCGCGCCTGAGCCGCCGGCCGAGGCGCCCAAGACACGCATGAAGACGCCCAAGAGCTACCGCTTCAAGTTTGGCCGCGGGGGGGACTAGGACACATGGACACATCGGCTTGCATCTTTCATTCCGTTATCTTTGTGAGATTGAGCATATTGCTATCGCTCTTCACCCCCCATTCCATTCCCCATATTATTGTACCATCTGCCGCATTCACGCCCTCTGGCCTAGTCATATCATTCCTCATTGTTTGGGTTTTATGCATTCGCTCATTGCCGAAAGATTGCAGAGGCAGGGCAGGCGAGGCGGATGGTGGCCACCGACGTCAGTGTCCGCCAAGGCGTCGCGCCGCCAAGCGCCTCTTGGTATGTAGGACAAGTGAGGACACTGCTCTGCGACCCGGAGGACAATTGCTGGCGCTGCCATTGATCTTTTCGGCGTTGTGTGTTTATTGTCTGCAGAACATGGCCGAGGAGTAACAGTCAGCGGCCTGGATCCGATGCCTTGTTCTGGCCTTGCGAAAGTGATTGTGGCGCAATTTCTCCGAGCCACGCGCCGTCCATGACTAGAACAACGCTCGAGAGCTCGAGATGTGCTGCTCAAGGGATGCCGGCATTGTCGCACTGTCTTTTTCCTCCTTTTTCCTCCACTCTTCATGTCCACTGACTCTTCAACTCTCATGTGCTCTGTGTCACTTATGCCGAACGCCCAGCCCTCGGGACCCTTGAGCAACTGACCATCTGCGGCCATTCGTGTTTCTTCTGTTTGTTCTCAATTCTTGTTCTGTTTGTTCCACAACTGATTGCATCTCACATCTCCTCTGACCATCTCGCGACCAGTCTCGCCCGATAGCGCCTGACCACCCTCAACGACAAAGCAATACCGGTTGCTCACGCCGTCTCCACATCCGCCATCTCCCGGCCATGGCCCTCCCCTCTCCGACCTCTCTCCCGCTCACCCTCTCCCTCTCCCATCTCCATGCGCTAGCATCAGAGCTGTCCGCGACCGCCGGCGCGTGGTGGGCCGCAGCGCGCACCCCGCCGTTCGGACCCTTCAACGCCCTCCACGAGCGCATCATCGCCCAAGCCGCCGGATTCTCCCCGGCCAACGCCGTGCTGTACCTCGCCCCCGTCGTGTTCATCTACGCCCAGACGTACCTCCTCCTCGCACCGGGTACGCGATATGCCCGCGCGGCGCTCGGCGTCGCGGCCATCAGCGGCATGTGGGCCGCCTGGACACACATCCGGTTCACTGGTGAGTAGGGAGACGGCGCTGGATCATCATCGCGGGTTATGGCCCTGTAATGATCGTGTTCCTTATCGTCTCGACGCCTCCTCCTTCCCCACATCGTCGTCGCTGACTCCCAGACCCATGGCACAACGGGTGGAACCACGTCGTCACGATGCCGTATCTGCAGTTCATGGTCAAGGCGCTCGAGTTCTCGTTTCTCAAGGGCCCCATTCGCGACCCGTACATGCCGCAGCGGTGGCGCGCGGTCGCGGCGTGGGATCTGCTCATCAACTCGCGCTGCGTGGGGCTGGGGAACGTGGGCCTCGACGAGGCGGCTGGTATCCCGAACGCCAAGGCTCGCCCGGGACAGATTGAGCGGCAGCTGCGCAAGAACGTCGGCGGCTGGCGGCCCACGTCCCGCCCCCTCTCGATCCTCCGGCACGCAGCGTACTTTGCGCTCTGCTACTCGATCCTCGACACGTTCTTCCAGGTGTTCCCCCGCGTGCACCCCGTGTGGGCGCAGCCGTACGGCGGGCCGGATGTGCTGGACGTGTTCTTAAACTCACACATTGCGCTCTTCCCTTCGACGCTCGACATCCGCGCGCCGAGGCTAGTCCTCTTCCTTGCGGTCGAGGCCATCGTCGGGCTGTCTATCTGGATGTTCTTCGAGGGCATCTACCAGCTCTTCGCGGTAGTTCATCTGCTCCTCGGGTGGCCCGTCGCCGCCTGGGATCCCAACATGTTTGGCTCGATGTGGCGCGCCGACTCGCTCATCGACCTGTGGGGCACGCGCTGGCACCAGGTCTTCCGGCACATGTTCATTGTGGGCTCGCACATCGTGCTGCGCGCGCTGGGCCTCCCCCCGAGCGGCATTTCCATGTTCTTCCTGTCCTTTTTCTTCTCGGGCGCGATCCACTTTGCCTCCGAGATGGCCATGAACCCCGTCGGCTCACCCGGCAGGCTCGTCCTCTTCTTCCTCGTCTGCGGGGCCGGGTGCGCACTCGAGGTCGTGTTCAAGCGCGCGACTGGCCGCCGCGTTAGAGGCCGCTGGGGCCAGGTGTGGACGTGGATGTTCATGGCTGCCGCGGGGACAGTCATCGCCCCGGCATGGTTGGCGTCCGGGTACGCCGGGTGCCACATCTTGCCCCCCGGCGGACCTGGGAGCTATGCCGCTGACTTTGTGTTGAAGCATGTGCTTGCGGGCAAGTAGGAACGAGGTCTCATATAGCATTTGTACAACATTCATCCAGGCCGTAGAGTCTCATTATCGCTCGTCCCGCAGCTAGCTCACTGTTTCCATGTGATGTACGCAGTTACGAACAGAACGCACTCACCCTTGCGGATGAGGGGATGGCAGGCTCCGCGCTGAGAGTGCGTTTCCCCAAAATACTCGTGGTCCTGTGAAGCGCGTGTGATTGTCAATGCTCGGTATGTCCCCGCCTGCTGGTTTCGCAAGGTAGTTGGCATTTCGGGGTCTGCAATCTCAAGCAGCCGGTTGCATCCTCTTGGCGAATTCTGCGAGTCGCAGGGAGATGGGAGCACAATGAAGATGCATACAGTGGAACGCTATGCGATGCTACAAAACATGAGATGGGTGAGATACGATGCGGTGTGATGAGTGCGATGTGATGAGGGTCCGTGAAATATGAGCGACATGCCAAACGCGAGCTGCGACCAGCGCAGCGTCCGAGGCAGGTGGGTGAGTAGTTCAGTGCGGGAGGGAACGAACGAGCAGCAAGGTCAGGAGGTGAGTTATCCCGCACTCAGTCCTTGGACGGCACAGGCGGTGGGGGKGAGTAAAACGGCACGGGCGAGTCGTACGTCACGAAACGCCCGACTACCACTTCTTCCTCCTGGACCGGCACCAGCGGGGGCAACACCGGCGACGGCGGCACCACTGGTGGCGGCGGCCCACGGGCAAGGCTGTGCGGGCGCGTGATCGATGACGCGGCGGAGAGCGGGGTGTTCCACAGCTCGGGATTATGGATGACCAGCTCGCGGCGTTCGTCCTGGTGGTTCTCGCAATCCGTGCCCGTGCTGAAGGGTATACTGCTCTCCATGCTGCTGATGTTGCTTGCATCACTTCCCGAGCGCGTGACGCGGCTGCCCGCCCATTGGGGGTTATACGACGGAGGCATGAGGTGCACGCGGCGGACGGGGATGCTGCGCGCCGAGGGCGGGGACGAGTCGCCGAATGTCCCCGCGTCCGTGTCGGTGACGTACGAGACGCACGAGCCGTCGTCCGCAAACGCGCTGCCGCGCCGCTCCTTGAGCTCGCGCTTCATCCTCGAAAAGCCAGGATACTCGGAGCTGATGGGGGTCGTCGGCGAGAGGATAAACTCGCTCATCGGGGACATGCCGAGCGTGCGTGCGCGAGCTGGCACGACGAGCATTGGCGCTCCCTGGTTCAGCTTTGGGTTGCCGCCCGGCGCGGCGTACGGATTCGAGATGGCGGTCGCGGCCGTGATACGCGCGTTGCACACGATGTACGCGTCTTCCTCTTGCCGGCGTTGTCTAATATCAGAAAAGGATGAATTCCAGTTACTCACCCCTCGCGGCGGCGTGATCGGAGGAAGAAGATGACGAAAACAACCGCGATGAGCGCCAGGAAGAGCACGACGCCAATGACGATGCCCGCGACGGCCCCGCCTGCGAGTTTGTCCTCTGGCGCGATGGAGAGCGTGCCGTTGTAGAACTCGGCCATGTAAAAGTCGAGCCATTTGCCCCCCTGCTCGTTTGTGAGGTTGAAAGAATAGCTCTGTGTCGGGTCGAGGGCTGTCGCGAAGAGAACCTGGTTGAGCGCGCCCCACGGGCTGTATCCATTGAAAAAGCGCTTGCCCTTTGGTCCCTCGGGTGGGTCGGGCACGAGCTGGACACTGTAGTTTCCGTGGTCGGCATTGACGGACCCGAAGATGGTCATGAACGCCGTGTTGGGCGGCACCGTGAATGTCGCAAATGCGCCGGGCTCGCTCGAGTCGATGCGCGAGAACGGCACCTGGTCTCCCGCGGGACCGAGCAGGTCGTGCGTGTTCCACTGCGCGCCGAGCGGTGGCACCCATGTTTGAATGGGTCCGTTGACGTTGAACGGGTGCGCGGGGTCGGTACCGGTAATGTTCCATTTCGGCGCCGTCGTCGCGATCCGCCTGCGCGTCAGTGAGAGCGGGCGCCGGCACTTACGCATCTGTTGTAAATCCCGTCGTGACAACAACTTTTGAAAGCGACACTGTTCCGTTGATGACTGTAATCTTGGCCGTGTGGTATGTCGGCTCCAGGCCCGTGTACCCCGCAACGAGACCCGCAGTGGGATGTACCTCGTGCCCCTCGTTGAGGTCGGCGGCCGGACTCCCGTCAATGGCGAGGATGACATCCCCTTCTCCGAAGAAGTACACCGCCGAGCCGACCCAAGATACCTCTACCATCGCGCCCTCTAAGCTGGTGGTGTGTCGCGACGCGCCGCGGCCGACGGCGGACGCCTCCCAGGCGTCCCAGTGCGAGTCGGCGTAAGTCACGTTCCAGGTCTGGGCGGCGTCCCCGCCATCGGGGTACGGCGCGAACACGTCGTTGACCGCAGGGTCGTATGTCAGCAGCGGACTTGTGTTCGCCAGAGTCAAGTTCATCGCCCGGTACGGCGGGAGGGCTGCCGCGGCACAGGCGAGCCCCGCGGCCGTGGCGAGCAGCCGGATCATCGTCAGCGGGAGCGTGAGTGTTAGTAGTTAGTAGTTGTGGAGTGGGTGGTTGAGAGATGGTGGATGTGGATATGGGTATGGTGTAGATGTGTTAGAGGTGAGTGAGTGAGCAGACGAAAAGTGCTGTCAGGTGGAAGTGAATGCCCAGATGGCCGAGATGGCCCAGAGATCCAGAGAGGCACGCTGGAGGGCACACTCGAGGCCAGAGCAGTGCGGCCCAGGAGTGACAACGCCTCCCAGATCCTGCTTGGCCCAATAGTGCCTGCCCCCAAGAGAGAGCAGAGCGGTGCGGGCGACTTCAATGCCCACTCTCCCAAGGTTGAGTTCTCAGTTCTCGGGGTGAGACAAGAGGGGCCGGCGGGCTGAAACGTATGCCGGCATCGCATTGGGCCACTGTTTTGTGGAACATTGGCAACCAAGAGGCCCCAGGAACAACGTGCCTCGCCTCTTCTTGCCCGCCCCTCGCCCCCTCATGTGCATGCCGAGAGAGGGAGAGAGGGAGAGTGAACGTTGTGGGGCATCCCAGAGTGTGAGTCCAGGAGTGCAGGAGCCACAAAGACTGGGGATCAATTGCCCGAGTGCGCACGACGGCACGAGGCAGTGCGCAAGTCTCAGGCTGTCACGGATGGCGTTGGACTTGAGGGCTTGAGAGTCGTATGCACCCGGAGTGGTCTGCAATAGCTGTGGGTCCTCTCCAAACGCCCAACAGACAGCATACAGCATGGTAGCATGTCAGCGCGTCAGCATGTCATGACGAACGTGCCGGACTTTGCGACCCGCCGTTGTGGATCCTTTTCACCATCTTCGTCATACGGCGGATGTCTTGCTCGTTGATCACAGTGTCTGGGATGTGTCGGGTGAAACACGACCTCGACGTGTTACTCGATTCCCCGACATCCAACGGGCCGGGGTGTGGAGCTGGAGCGAGCACAACGGGCCGTCCATTCGTCAGGTTGTCAGTGGTACTTGTCGTTGTCATCATCGTCACCGTCGTCGGGACGGATCGTGATCTCCGTCGCGAGTTATTTGCAGCTGCTTCTCCTCGATTCTCGAAGTCTCGAGGGGTGCTGCGCACAGAGACTGCGCATCTGTGCGCAGTCTCCGACCTTGAGAGCAAGACATGCAGCTTGGGGAAGACGAGGTGTCAACAGAGGATGAGCACTGTTCTCCAAGCTCTCCTAGACGCCACCGCCACCCTGCTCGCGGCGGTGTGTGAGTGGCGCTCGACGAACGCGTCGGGCAGTCTTGGCTGCGGACGTGCGTGCATGCATGCGAGAGGCATTAGATGTCGTGAGAGTCGGATGCCGTGCGGGATATCGAGAGCACAAGCCATTGAACCCACCGCGAGGCTGCATCGAGGACCCGAGGACCTGGAGACCCAAGATGGGGACGACAAACACCCATCTCTCCCCGCAGCATTCCGCTGTGCACAGCAGTGTGCGACGCGTTGCTCCCTGGAGCTCCCCACTGCTCGCCATCGGGTGAGTCGTGCGCGCTGTCTCACATGCACCACAAATCAGAATAGACGCGGGCTCGCAGGCTAGCAACTTAGCCAAAGCTTATAGCTAGAGGCTACTGCTGCGCGCTGCGGCTGCGGGTCCACCCCATTGAGACCAAGAGACCTCGTGGGACGCTCTTGGGAGAGCATGCGGGCAAAGGGGGAGATGCGAAGAAGCAGAACAAGAGCTAGGTCAAGGTTGGGCTACATACATGAGCCGTCTCTCTTTCTCCCGTCCCCCCTGGCCCTCGAGGAACATGGGAATGGATCATGGAAACAGAAAAAGCACAAAGGGGGTCGGCGCCGTCGTCAACGTCCGAGATGGCAATGGGCGCCAGCGCCGCAACCTGCCCTGTGCTATCAATAGCAGCCACGACTCCACAGAAGATAGTGGAACAGACTGGACCCGATGCATGCAGCAACAGGGGGTATGCTCTGCATCTCGAGTCGGAGTTGGGAGAGGTTGCTGTTGTTGTTGCTGTCTCTTGATATTACCCCCGATGGGATTCCTTGTTCTCGGAATCGGGATGAGATTAAGGTTTTGCTCGTCGGCAAGTGGGTTCTCCGTTCGAAAGACAACTTTGTCTCTCTTTCTTTCTTTCTTTCTTCTTTCCTTTCTTCATCTCTTCTTCATCTCTACTCATTCTTATATCTGTCTCTGCTATTTGCTTCTTCCCACTGCCCCTCACCATGCGCACGGCGCTTTTCGCCCTCGCCCTCGCCGCTGGCGCCGTCGGACTCCCCAGCGACGCGGTGCCGCGCGGTGACGTTACCGCCGGCAGCGATCGGAGTCGTGCTCTCGATCAACTCGCGGGATCCGATTCCAGCAAACATTCGCGGAACGTCGAGCATGCCGGCGCAGGCGCTGGCGCCCGCGACGGACATGCCATTGCGGACTCCCTCGGCCCCCTCTCACTCTCCCTACCCCTCCCCACTCTCTTACCCCACTCGCCACCCTTCTATGCACGTGCGGTCCCCAACGACCCCCGCCCGCTGTCGGACGTGGTCTTCAACTACACGCTCACCGACATGTCGCCGGTACTGATTTATACGCCGTCGGCGTCGGGTTCGATCGCGCAGTCGTGGCAAAACTCGTACTCGGGCTCGAGCGCCGCGCCTGCAGGGCAGAGCGTGTTCGGCGAGGGCACGAGTGCGCACACGTCGAGCGCGGCGAACGCGTACCTCACCATGCAGTTTGTCGGCACGGGCGTCTTCTTCTTCGGCACGACGAGCGACCCCACAAACCCCAGCGCAGCGCCGACAGTCGCGTCTGTCCGCCTCACCGTCGACGGCATTAACATTGACTTCCAGCCTGGCCGCATGCCCGACGGCCTCTTGGGCTTCAAGAACGAGCTCCCATACGGCGCCCACTCGGTTGTACTCTCCGTTCTCGGCGGCACCGTCTCGTTGCGCAACCTCAGCATCCAGACACAGATGCAGTCCCAGGCGTGAGTCACAAGGATGCGTCACTTTTTACACAGCTTTCCATTTTGCCCGATTTCTCGCTCACAACAGACCCGACTTTTCTTCCACTAAAGCCACACAACACCTCCTCTACGACGGCACGAGCACCAACGCAGACTTTGCGACGAGCGGCGACTGGTTCCCCGTGGGCACAATCGGTGGCGGTGGTGAGTACTTGGCGGTCCGTGTCGAGGCGCAGAATTCCTCGGTCAGGAGACGAATGCGCGTCCGCGGTCGTGCGGCCGTGCTGTCGCATCGTATTTGCTGCGGAACGACAACTGCGGCCATTGTTGACTGGCTGCCCACGACGCAAGCGGCGTTGTGCTCGCACCCATCCCTGAGCGATGGAGCGTGTCGCTCCCTGCAACGAGCCTCTCTCCCTGGTTTCGAGTGCGAGGTCTTTACAGACATTCCAAAGGCAGCACCACCTATGCTCCCCCTGACCCTCTTTCCTGATGATACACAATACTGACCCCAGATAACACGACCCCGCAACCGTTCCCCGTGCTCAATGGGCGCCCCGGTGCGACTTTCTCCTACGCAGTGCCCGCGAACACGTCGTTCTTGACACTGAACGGCGTGACCCAGCCGACCAATGCGTACTACACAATCTCAATGTCACCGGAACCCCCCGGCGGCATTGAGTTTCCGCTCGCGCTGAATGCCTTCCAGGGCTTCACGAACCCTACAGACCTCTTCTTCACCCCCCTTGACCCGAGCCAGCAGTACAACCTCACGTTCTCGGCACGCGCCGATGCCACCGGCGTTATCGGCGTGCACTCTGTCACGACCTACTCCTCAGTCTGGACAAACGAAACGGGGCCGGGTAACTCGACGACGACCACCACCGGCCCAACTCGCTCGCCCAACCCATCGCCTGCTCCCACATCCTCAGGGACCGACCCTACGGGCGGTGCCGTGCAGCCCGCCAAGTCCAACTCCATTGTCGGCCCTGTTGTTGGTGGCGTGGTCGGCGGCGTCGGCGGCCTGCTCATACTCGCGGCCCTCTTCTGGTTCTCCTGCATGCGGCGCAAGGCCAAGCCGTGAGTAACGAACATTCTAGTAGCTCCCGGTATACACTAACATCAGTGTTGAGAAACCCCGTCTGCCGGACGAGAACTTTGTCATTGACGACGACATGAACGTGCAGACTACGCCGTATCCGTACGAGATGACGCAGCGTGAACCGAACCGCGTCGTGAACACGGAAACGCAACCGCGTCGTGAGTTAAAGTACCATGCTTGCCACTGACAGCCAGGTGTCTCGTACCTCTCCAACTCGTCGGCGCCGCTGACAGACCCGAGCCCGGGGTCTGTTCCCCCCGCGCCGCAGGGATATATTCCATCTCCTGCATCTCCGACACTGACCGCTTCCACTAGCATATCTACGAATCTGCTTGGTCTGGGTGTCGTGAACGGCGACCCCGACACCTCTCCGAACGGAAGCCCGAGGAGGCTGAGCGTCGCGGCCCAGAAACGCGCAGCGGCCCACCGCGCGTCGGTCGATCGCGTACACCCGCCTCAGGAGCGCGATGCTGGCCGGTTCAACGCCGATGCCGAGGACGCCGACGACGCCATTGCGGCCATGAAATCTGTGCCGCCCAGCTACGACCCTAGCTGGGCGGGCGACTTTGGCCCGGCTACCGGTGCGCCGGACGAGCCGCTCGGCGCCAGCATTGGACCGAGCGCACCACTCACCCCCGACGACATTGAAGAGCTCGGACCGGATGAGAACGCGGGCTCCAAAGAGCATCTCGCCCCATCCACCCCGCCGCCCAAGTAACCTGCCCTAGGCTTCTATTCACGATACGAACGATCCCTCACGACTGTATGCCCCTCACTCACTTGCGCCACCGCCTCTGTATCTTGTGGTTAATGGACGTGTGCCCGGACAATTATGCATGGACATTGTGGTCAAGGTGGGGTCAGGCAAAGAGGTGAGACACAAGAGTTGTCGAACGAGGGCCTTCGAAGCATCTTGTCAGTGTGACCGGCGACTGTGGCTCGGCGGCTTTAGAGCGGTGCTACCGAGATCCCGGGTTGGCGTCCGAAACTCAGACAGACGACCTGCCCGCCAGACGCTCTTTTGCATCTTTTTGCTTGCAGCCTCTTCACTGTTACTCTGACAGCGAGCTTCATGGCGTGTATGCTGAATGGAATGTACGATATCATACCGTGGAAGGGCGGCCGAAGATGCCTCCGAAATGGAAGCCGAGCTGAGGCTAAGAGTGAAGCCTAATCCCTTTAACCGTCCAATTCCTGTTCCAGCACAGTGGCCCCAAGGTCCAAACCAGCCGAGCGCGTGACACTGTGCGGGATTGTTGTCTTCCAGAACCCGCCAGGACTGTTCCTGACTGACAAAAGGCAAAGGCGTGTCCCAGAAGAACGCCAGAACTAAACTCAATGTCGTCGCTGGATCATGGGACAGCGACATTTGTGGGAATCCGCATGTGGCTCCACTATAAGGCTATCAGGCCGCCGGGGCGATAGAATCGATATCGGTATGCGTAGAATACACTCGGGAGATACCCGCGATATCAAGGATCTAGTCATCACATGTTCCCCATCTCCTCAAGTCACGCCGTCGTCCATGAGCAATGCCAAGAGGATCTCAAGAGGTCGTCGTCTGATCTCACCTGCAGCTGTGCTCGGTCATGGGACGTAGAGGTAACGTTACTCCGCCCAGATGTGCACATGTGGGTACTGACTGTCGAGGCCCAGACGGATTGATAAGGCGGCTGTTGCAGAGGCGCCCTCCTGGTTCCGCGTCGACTTGGGGAGGCTGCACATCGTCGCCTGACCACCGCCCGCACTCTTCTCTCTCACACAAGGCACGCAACGTTGAGCCGGTTCTTGGCAGGCCACTCGTTTAGCGTCTTGTCAGGTGTGTCTTGGGAGGATACCGCAAACTCTCGCAGAGTAATGTCCGCCTGGAAACGTTTACAATCGTCACAAGGCAGCGCGGTAACGTTTCTGCAAAAGAGTTTACTGTCAAGTCGTCAACCGAGCGAATTGAGCCTCATAAACCGCTGATTCCACAGGAACCCGCTGTCAGCGCTCACATGACTGTCGGGCAGAGAACAGCGAGCTGGTTTGTCGTAGTGCAGTTGCGATACCTCTGAGAGCCCCATAAAAGCTTAGACGGAACGGACTGAACGGTCTTTCCCACTCTTCCAAACTTCCCACCATGCGCATCTCCCTCCTTCTCCTCGCCCTCACCCCCGTTTCTGCCTTCTACGAATCGTGTAACGTGGGGGGTATGAGCAGTGCCCCCGGTACGTCTCAGAACTCTCTGATCTTCAGGACTAACGGCAGGCGGCTGCTTTGACCCCGGCGTATGCCGCGCCGACGGCGGCACCCCCGTGGCGGGCCACTGTCCCGGCGGATCAAACAACGTCTGCTGCGTAAAGGGCTGCTCCATCCCCGGCCGACCCAGTGGCATGTGCCGCTGGACGCGCGACTGCCGCCGCCTCGGGCGTATCAGCGTCCGCGGCCTGTGTCCCGGCCCGCCCGATTTCCAGTGCTGTATCCCCCTCAAAGGCCCGGTTTGAGGTCGTGTGAGGATCCGAGTATCGCGGAGGATTTGAACGGAGGGGAACGAGTGCGAGAATATGGCCGCAGAAAGATCAGGACAAGGACGAAAATAGCTTCAAAACAGCTGTCTGTCTGAATGTACTCGAGGAAACAGCACTGGGCGCGACGTATGTACAGCACACCTTGATAGGCCGCATGTAAGGATCCGTGATGTGAGGTCTATCAGTCCGATCAGCGTTGGGTCTCTCCTCATCCGCAGCTACCCGGAGCAAGTCCTCTTCACACGTCTCCTCTCGGCAGGACTGACAGCAGGCGGATGCTTTGACCCGTCGTACGGCCGCTCAACCGACGGGAAGGCCAGTGACCGGCCACTGCTCTGGCGGCGCAAACAACGTGTGCTGCATTGCGGGCTGCAGTATCCCCTCGCAGCCTGGCGGCCTGTGTCTCTGGACATCCGACTGCCGCGCCGAGCACGGCACAAGCTACCCCGGCCACTGCCCCGGCCCGGCCGACTTTCAGTGCTGCATCCACCGCAAGTATCCGCGCGATGTCGCCGAGTGAGGAGGTGGGAACCGCAGAAACATATGTGCTTTAGTCAGTCGCGTGGCCCCGAAGCAGAGCAGAGCTTGTGTATAAATCGGGAATCAGGAAATGAGTAAAGAAACCAATATACTGTAGTTCTCAATAGCCAAAATCATCATGCACCAAATGGAGACGTCAACAATACCATTAGCAGTGGGACAACTCAAAGAGCATGAGAGGTGAGCCCCGCGGAAGACCACCCAAACTCCAATACATCATCCGCGCACCGGCCGCTTCCCCGCGGCGGGAGGCAGCTCGGGGCTGCTCGGCGGGCTCTCGATGCCCGCAATCTGCAGCTCGGGCCACACAATCTTGGCCGCCATCGCGACGTTGGCGACCGTCTCAATGTCCGTCCACACCGTTATCATGATGCGGGGGCAGCGGCCCGCGGGGGCCTGCGCGCCTGGCGGGGGTGTCGCGCGCGGGCGGGAAAGGGCCGAGGTTGAGGTGGAGGCGCCGGCGGCGGCGGAGCTCCCTGAGGCAGCGGTGTATTGCGCGATTGAGGGTCCGGAAGATGGGCCGCCGGAGTGTCCCGCCGATGACGGTCCTGCTGATGGTCCTGCTGATGGCCCCGCGGAGGATGGCCCCGCGGAGGATGGTCCTGCGGATGACGAGCCTGCCATTGAAGATGAGGCCGCTAGCGACGATGAGCCCGCCGCAGACGAAGACCCGGCGGCGTAAAACGACCCCGCCGCAGACGATGACCCGGCGGCGTAAGACGACCCCGCCGCAGACGAAGACCCGGCGGCGTAAGACGACCCCGCCGCAGACGAAGACCCCGCAGCATGCGACGGACCAGCAGACGACGAGGCATGCAGCCCGACACTCCCAACGCTTGTGCTTCCCATCGCCTCAGCCAGCTCCTCGACATCCGAGTCCGGGTCCTCCACAGCAGCCACGGCCTTTTTCTTCTTCTTTTTATTCTTCTTCTTCTTTCCCTTCTTCGGCGCGTCGTCCTCTGGCCCATCGCGTATCGAGTGGAGCTGGACCGCCGAGCGGAAGCCCAACAAGTCCCCGGCGAGCAGCGGCACAGAGTACCCCAGCTGCGGCATGTGAAAGTCGACGCTCCCGCCCGACCCTGGCGGGCGCAGATTAATGTAGAAAGTGTATCCCTCGTCGTAGCCCTCACACAGCTTCCACCTGAGGTCAGCGGTATCGCAACCAGCACGTACTCCTCGTCGCTCCCTATGTCGACAGTCACGCACGTCCCGAGCCCGCCGAGGCGAAACGGCATGATATCGGTATCCTGCCGCACGCCACAGCGCGCGCGCACGGCGTCGGCGGCCGCCTCAATCTCCGCGGGGTCAATCTCCTGCTTGCCGTCTGCGCCGGGCACGACCTGCATGATGCGGGCAGTGTGCAACGCAGAGAAATCGACGCGGCCACACATATCTCTCGGCGAGCCAAACAGGCCGTCCATGCCGCCCCACCCGCCCCACGCGGGGGCGGGGCTCGGCCCGCGCTCCTCGGGAGTAAAGCATCCAGGCTCGATACGCCCGCGCCCTTCCCCCGCGCCTCCAAGCAGGAGATCCAGCGTGGCCATGAATCGCAGGGCGGCGGCGCGCGCGGCGGGGCTCGACGCGCGGTGCTGGAGTGTTCCGGGCGTGACGCATGCGCCACGCGTAGCTGCGTCCGTGTTTGCGCTCGAGTGGCCCGATTCGTCGCTTGCAAACACCTTGCGGCCGAGAGTGAGCGACCAGGTCGTCGAGGCTGGGGGCGCGCTGTCGGGCACGCAGATGGACACGAGGTCGGTGTACGCTGCCCACAGGTGGCG
Source organism: Apiotrichum domesticum (assembly GCA_001599015.1). Lineage (NCBI taxonomy): Eukaryota > Fungi > Basidiomycota > Tremellomycetes > Trichosporonales > Trichosporonaceae > Apiotrichum > Apiotrichum domesticum. Next base: position 124,347 of record BCFW01000001.1, on the reverse strand, counting down.
CTGCATCGGCGGCGTGAGCGCGCTGCTTACGCGAAAGACCCAGTGCTTGGGCACGTCCATTGACGGCATGCGGCGCCGGCCCATGGTGGTGGAGTGAGGTGGAGAGGTGGATGATGGGAAGTGAGATATAGGTGGAAGAAAGAAAAAAATGAATAAACAAAAATGATGAGTGGCTGGAATCGCGTCGGGCACTCGGGGAGGCAACATCCAACATCCAAGTCCATCTCACTCTCGCTCTGTCATTCTCGGCGTCGTTATCTTTACCACCGACATCACCACACACGCTCCGACCCTCTGCATCGGCGCAGATAAAGCCGCATGCATGCTGTCGTTGTCGATGGGCAACACCTGGGGGTCTCTACAACCATGAGGCACGTCGGCTGACGCCGCTCCGTGGCCACGCGACAACGAACGACAGCCGTTCGATGACCCGCTGGTACGCTCGTCCTGTTATCATGTTCGATGCACGTTCCGTGAGGACCCGTGCAGTTCTCGCTGTCGTGATCCTCTTGGCGAGTTGGAAACGAGTCTTTTGTCCGTCATGGCAAGTCTCGGGACATTGCGCATCGCATTGCAGACAAGAAACAGTAGTGGGCCAGATATAACTGTTTGCCGAGAAACACGAGGAGAATAAAAAGCCGCATCGAGCATCACTTCTCATCCCCATCCACCACCACCACCTTGACAGCTCTCATCCACGATGGTCTCTGGCACCTGGACACGCATCGCGACCGCCGCGCTGCAGCGCAGCTCGCACTCTGTCTCTGTCGTCGGCGCGCGCGCATACCTCTTCGGCGGGTGAGATAGAGCCAAGCTTTGGGCTATCATTCTGACGGAAGCGAGATTCAGCCCCGCGAGCCGGTCGACAACGCCGTACATGTCGTCGACCTCGACACGGGCGCGTACGAGGCCATTGCTGCCCCCGGCGCGCCGATCCCGCGCGTGGGGCACGCCGCCGCCGTCCTCGGCTCGAGCATCTACCTCTTCAGCGGCGTACGTCTACACTCTTCTTGCTTCCACTCACATTCCCAGCGCGGCGGGCCGGCAATGGACCCGCTCGACGAGTCTGGCGCGGTGCACGTCTTTGACACGGCTTCTGCTTCCTGGAGCACGCTTACCCCTTCTGCGGGGCCGTACCCCGCCGCGCGGAGCTATCACTGCGCGGCGGCCGAGGCGGGCAAGTTTATCATCCATGCGGGATGCGGCGACGCGGCGACGGGACGGCTGAACGACGTGTGGGCGTTTGACATTGGCCAGCGCACGTGGGAAAAGCTGGCGGATGCGCCTGGCGCGCCGCGCGGCGGGACGACGCTCGCGGCCCTCGGTGGCCTCTGGCGCTTTGGCGGGTTCAATGGCACGACTGAAGTCGGCGGCGCGATTGATCTTCTTGAGAAGGACGTGTGGAGCTCCCGGGTCTTTGGCAAGGCGGAGGGGCTGGCGCGCGACGACGGAGTTGACCTTGCGCGCGACGCCGCGACGAACGGCCCCGGACCGCGCTCTGTCTGCGGCATGCACGCCGTCGGCAAGCGTCTCGTGGTCGCCATGGGCGAGGGCAAGCCGAGCATTACTGGCGGGCACGACGCCGCGGGCAAGTTCTGGGACGACGCGTGGGCCTACGACCCGGCGTCCGACAAGTGGGACGAGGTGGTGACTACTGGCGAGAAGCCTGCTGCGCGTGGATGGTTCGCGAGCGATGCCGTCGACGGCGGGATTGTGGTGCAGGGCGGCCTGGACGACAACAACACGCGTCTCGACGACATCTGGGTGCTCAAGCTCGAGTAGAGAAACAAATTCAAGTTGTAAATGATTGAACGTCGCATGCACAGCCCTCCATGCTCTCCAGGCATTCTTCTGACACCAATGTACTGCAGTCCGATATGCTTGTGTTCCGATGCCTCTATCTCTCTAGAGCTTGGCCGTTGCGTCCCCGCCGCTGAGCAGCTGCTTTAGGAACGCCTCGTTGTTGGGCTCGCGGCCGAGGAACTCCTTGAGCGAGTCCATCTCCTCGCTGTGGTGTTAGGACTGTACTGGTTCTGTCCATTTTCTTCACTTACCGGCTTCCACCCGGGCCGAGAATCGACTTGCGGTACTTCATGCCAAAGGCCGGGTTCATCGGGTCCGACTTGAAGACGGTCTCGAACATGTCCGCCGCAAAGACGAGCGAGTACAGGTAGCCGTAGTAGCCCGCAGCGTAGCCACCCACAATGTGGGCAAAGCCGCTCTGGCCGCCGACGTACTCGCCATCAGTCGACACGAGAGACACGTTCTCGCGCAGGTCGCACCACAGCTTGGTAAGGTCCTGCTCCTCCTTGGAAGTGTGGATGGTCACTGCTGTGAGTTTCGGCGAAATATGTACAACTCACTGTCATAGATGCCGAAGAAGAGCTGCCTCAGGTTGAAGAGGCCCTGGTTGACGTTGCGGCTCTTGATGATGGCCTCAATGAGATCATCGGGGAGGCGCTCGCCAGTCTCAAAGTGCGACGACATGGTCTTGAGCTGCTCGGGAAGCCAGCACCTGAGGGTTAGATTCCAAGAACATCACTTAACCCACCAGTTCTCGAGCATCTGGCTCGGCGCCTCAACAAAGTCGCGCGCGACGCTGGTGCCGTGGAACTGGCTGAACTGCGTCGCCGAGCAGAGGCCGTGGAACGCGTGGCCCATCTCGTGCTAAATGTTAGATAGCTTCCCGGCTGTGGGCACTCACGAAGAAGGTCACGACGTCGTTGTGCTTCATCAGAGCAGGGCGGTTGCCCGTCGGCTTGGCAAGGTTGGCGACCATGCACACGGTGGGGTACGAGCGCGAGCCGTCCTCCTTGGAGCAGCCGGGGATGAGGCCCCAAACGGCAGCGTGGCCGTACTTGTTCTCGCGGGGGAAGAGGTCCAGGTACATGTAGCCGAGGAAGTCGCCGTCCTTGCCGTCCTGGTGGTCCCAGACTGCGTACGCCCTGGAAGTCAGTGGGGAACAAAGGGGGGATCAAAAGACGCACTCGGTGTCCGGGTGCCACTTCATGTCGCCCTCGACCTGGTCCGGGCTTATGGGGTAGAACTGGACGCTGAGCATCTTGCGGTAGATGTCGAGGATGGTGGGGACGACCTTGTCGACGGGGAAGTACTCCTTGACCTTCTCGTCGTCGAGCGCAAGCTCGCGCTCAGTCCAGAGACGGTCGTAGTAGCGGTAGTCCCAGAGGTTGAACTGGTTGTCGGCGGGGAGACCGCGCTTCTCGTGCTCCTCCTTCTTGAGGGCAAGCAGCTTCTTGCGCTCTGCCTCGCCAAGGGGAGTGAGCTTCTCGCGGAGGTCGGTGAGGAACTCGTTGACATTATTGGCGTTCTTGGCCATCTTGATGTCGAGAACGTAGTCGGCAAAAGTGTCAAAGCCGAGAATCTCGGCGACCTCCTTGCGGAGCTTGACAATCTCGTCGAGGACAGGGATGTTGTCCAGCGTCTTGCCCTCGTAGCCCATCTGCGCCTTGCGGCGGGTCTCGGGAACGTTGGCGTACTGGAAGATGGGGAAGATGTCGGGCGTCTTGAAGGTCACCTTGTACTTGTCGCCCTCCTTGGGATATCCGTCAATGACCGCGTCGGGGACCCCATCGAGTTCCTGGGTGTTAGGGCGAGTTGCAGGGTGGGTGTTTTGGGCTTACAGCACCCACGCGGTCGGCAACTCACCTCGCGAGTGAAGAGCAGGAAGCCCTTCTCCTCGTTACATGCGCGCTGGAAGTCAATGGACAGGTCGGCAATCTTCTTCTTGACGGCGAGGAGCTTCTCGCGCTTCTCCTTGTCGAGACCAAGGCCGTTGCGCTTGCGGTCACGAATGGCGTGGTCAAGAACAAGCTGCTCCTCCGGGTTGAGCTTGACGCCGTTCTTGGTCGTGTGCTCCTGGGCGTCAAGAATGGCCTGGTAGATGTCCTCGCGGGCCATCGTCTTGAGGCCGTAGTCCTGATTGTTAGCGAAAGCTGGGATTATGGCTGTGCAGCTCACTCACGCTCAGCTTCTTCTCGCCCTCGACCGAGGCATTACGGATAGCCTCGTCGGTGCTGACATACTTGAGGAACGAAGCCGGCTCGGTGATCCATCCGACGCGCGAGTCGTAGGTGGCCATGGGACGCACGACGCTCTCGTACGTGCGCTTGTCCTTTGGCAGGGCGGCAATCTCGTCAAGAAGCGCATCGTACTGCGAGATCTCCTGGTCGACGACCTGCGTGACCTTCTCGGGCGTGTAGGTCCACGAGAGCGGCTTGGCGGGCGGCACGGGGGCGGCAGCGGGAGTGGCCATTGTGAGGAATGTTCTGCGTGGTATAGATGACTGCCGTGAGTGATGAGAAGAAGAGGTTGAGGGTCGGGAGCAGCTGCAAATAGGTTGCGTAGCTGCCACGTCCCCCTTCACTTCCCCCTTCGTTACTCACCTGGAGGATGGATCTAGATGTGATCCAGGTATTGTGTCTCCAGACGGAAGCGATGCTGCTGCAAACGAGGACGGACTGTCTTGTGGCAACGAGCATGAACTAGAAGAGAAAAAGAAGAGTGTGATAGCGCTGCGAGCGAGAGTGGTGGCGTGCTCGAGGGGAATGGTAGCGAGCAACAAGAGGGAAGGCAAAAAAAAGAGAGCTTTATATAGAGTATGGAGGGAGAGGAAGACAGTAATGGATCCCAACGCTGACGGTGTCTTGCGTGTGTCTGACAGTGGTGCTTTCGCGTGTATCCGATGATCGCCATGCTGATCACGCTGATCCCTGGGCGCTGACGCGTGGTGACGAGAGGCACTAGCGCACTAGCGAACTACCTAAAAGGTGGAGGCGCGGCCGGCGCTTGGAGGCCCCGCATGGAGGCAAATAGATGACGTGTCATATTTATGTACAGGTGATAAGGTTTTCTGAGACCCCCAGGTGTCACCTGGAGCTACCTAGCCACCTCCACTTCCTCTCCGAGGTCCGCTCCATGTTCGACAGTCCGACTCCGATTCCGAGCTCGATGCATACAGTGATAGCTACGGGTACGTCGCCTCGAAGAACGCAAGTTCGAGCGCGACGGCGCGGGCGAACATGTCCTCGATGCGCGCGCGCGTTTCCTCTCCGCCCTGGTCCGCCACACGGTCGAGCTCGTCCCTAAGGAGCTGGACCCACGCCTCGAACCCGGGTCCGCGGTGCAGCTCGATCCACTCGGCGTGCAGCCAGTCAGCTGGGACTGCGGCGTTCTCGCGCCCGACCGTCGCCCAGTCGAGGTACAGCCACTCGGCGACAAGAAGGACCGTAAGTGCCGCGGCGTAGTCGCCCCGCGCGTCGTTCATGAGCTCGATAAAGCCCTGGGTCGGGGGCAGGGGCGTCGCGGGCTTCTGCTGCAGGCGCTCGAGTGCGCGGAGAAAGTACCCGTCCTCGTCGTTTGTGATCAGGCCGAGCTGGCGCGCAATCTTCATGCGCGCCGGGGGAGAGTCCGCGTGGCTCACGGCCGCGCCCATCAGCGCGACGAACACGTCCACGAAGAGATAGTCTTGCGCGAGGTACACGCCCATCGCGGCGTCCGGGATCGTGCCCGTCCACAGGTCGTCGACAAACTTGTGCGAGATCGCAGCAGTCCACTTTGCGTCGTGCTGCGCGCGGAGCGTCGTGGTGATGGGCATTTTGGATGATGGGTGATGAGAAAGAGATCAAGACAACTGTTGTCGTCTATTTGTTGCGCTTGTTGTTTGGCGTGGGATCCACTTTGCCTACTTTGTGGTCCAACCACGTCCCTACAATCCACTCGGATGTCTCACATCTCTCTATCGGAACATGGGTCTCTAATGCAATGCCATTGACCGGAGTCCGATGGAATGCAATGCTGCGGCTACGCATCTCAATGCCATCGTGTCATCGCGCATCCGAACCTAAACTCCGTTCCGTGGAATGCTACGACAGCGGCATCGCCGCATCCGCTACCACTGGAGGGTGCGCACAAACTCGTCAGCGGCGCCGACAAGAAGCCGCTTGGTGCCCGGCTCGTGCGCCGAGTGCCCCGCGTCGTCCACGACATACAACCGCAGCTTGTCGCCCCACGCCTCGCGCAGGTCCCATGCGGCCCGCATCTGAGCGTCAGAGATGGCCTTGAGTAACGAGAAATACAACAGGGGACTCACCGGACACACGCAGTCGTACCGCCCCTGCACAACAATACACGGGATGTCCTTTCTGAGAGATAAGCACGGCCAGAAAATCATACTCACACCTTGGCAATCTGCTCCGCGGAGACGAGGTGGCCGTCCGGCATGAACCCATAGTTTGTAAAGTAGTGCGCCTCGATGCGGCCGATTGCCCTAGAATCAGCACATGCTCCCCATCTCTACCCACAGGGCAAACTTGTCGTCGTCCGAGCGCGCGATAAAGTCCGGGTCGGGGACGAGCTTGGCCGTCGCGTCCTCCCACACGGACCAGTGCCGCGCCGCCGCGAGGGCCACCTGCGGGTCCGAGTCGCACATGCGCCGGAAGTACGCGCCCATCATGTCGCTCTGTTCCTCTTCTGGGATGTGGTTGTAGAATGCCTGCCACATGTCTGGCCAGATGTCTGCCGTCAGCGCTTAGTCGGGCTCACTCGCTCGCTCGCTCGCTCGCTCGCTCGCTCGGCGGCTCACGGTTAGCTCCGTCCTGGTAAGTCCATGCGAGCTCGGAGCGGCGCGAGAGGTAGATTCCGCGGATGATGAGCGCGACAGTATGCTCGGGATGCGACTGGGCGTACGCGAGCGCGAGCGTCGAGCCCCTGGGGTGAGACGTGTCCCTATTGCTCTACTCACCATGAGCCACCAAAGACGAGCCACTTGTCGATGCCGAGCGCCTCGCGCACGCGTTCAATGTCCGCCACGAGGTCCCACGTCGTGTTCTCCCGGATCTCGCCCGACCTGCAAATAATAAGAAACCGCCCATACTGGTCCTTACGGCTCGGACTTGCCCGCGCCGCGCTGGTCGATGAGGACAATGCGGTACGCTGCGGGGTCGAAGAACGTCGTGTCCTTTGTGCTCGTGCCTGAACCCGGGCCGCCGTGGCTGCTATTAGAAGGGAAACGACACACATGTCCTACAGAAAGACCACTGCCGTCAGCTATTGTGTCCCCCAGAAACACGTACCCGGCTTGCCCTCGCGGTTGCCTGCCTGCCAGAAACTGCTGTCAGAAGGGAAACTCAGAGGCGCACTAGATGGTGTGCAGGTCCGAGACGGCGAGCTTTTGCGCGTCCCATGCGTGCGACTCGGGGTAGGCGGTGCCTGGCTCGAGGGGGACGGAGGTGAACTTTTGCGACATTGGAATAGAGATGGGGATGTGGCGATTGCAGCACAGAGAGAGAGAGAGAGAGAGAGAGAGAGAGAGAAAGAGAGAGCAAGACAAAGAGACATGTCGGGCTCGATCAGATGGATATTTTTCTGGCTCCAGCCGCGATGAGTGACGTCACGACCACCGAGAACTGGATGTTGACAACATCAGTCCCACGAGAACATGCACATTCAGACTGCCGAGCGTATGTGAATGATGATGGGTATGCATAACTGCAGGATGCTACTACGGCTACTACTGACTTACAGCGCAGGCATGCGACCGCCCAGCTGGCGTGCCTTTCTATTGAGCTTCAGTTGGGTTGAATGTGACATCATAATCGTCTGTCTAGAATGACAATGAGGCGATGGAACTTCCACCTAGTTCCTCTTCCGCGCAAGGCTGGGGTTGGGGATCTGAAAGACGCAGTCGTCGGCGGCGTACAGCGGCTCCATGCCGAGGATGTACGACCACGCGCCGACACACATGCCGAATGCGGCGCCCGTGTTGGTCAGGTTCTTGTTGCCCGTCATAAAGCCGAGTGCGAGAAAGAGGAAATAGAGCCAGACAAAGGTGACTGGAAGAGTTAGGGAGATGGACAAGACTATAGCTTGTGCACTACGCACACAGAGCAGTGAGACCAACATTGATGCGCCAGCAGGCAGGCCACATGATGATCGAGAGGAGGAACCACACGAGGAGGTACAGGCCGAGAGCATTGTTGTAGTCGCTGTCGTCGGGATATGCAAGGACAACACCCGACTCGGGGTAGAGAATGACCGCAAACGAGATATAGAAGAGGCCGTACATGCCGAAGGCAGTGGCGCCAAAGGTCGAGCCCTGGTGGTGGTGCCAAAAACCCGAGATGAGCATACCGAGGCCGCCGACACCGGCAGCCTGACCGACGAGCATTTGTACGCTGTTCAGGCCGCGCACGCCAAATACCATGAGGCCGACGAGGAGCGTCGTCGTCGCGAGCGAAAAGTATCCTGCGGCGGTGGTCAGCCGAGCGAGGGGAGATGGTCTGCCTCTGCGCCAGGCGGTTTCTCACCGAGAGGACCGGGTTGGCGGGGGCCGGTCGGGAGTATGGGGTGTCGATGACGGTCATCGTGGGTGAGAGGATACAATCAGGGGCTAGGGAAAGACTCGATCGAGCGAGGCAGTCTTAAGGGCGGCAGTGTTACGGGGTACGCGTGCGGGTACGGGGTAGTCGCTTGTCTGCTCCAGGCGGAGGCTCAGGCTGTGGGACTCTGGGTACTGTTCTCAAGAGAGTGTGGACAGTGGTTTCTTTGTTGGGCCGTCCGGCTGCCGAGAAGCATTATATAGCAACACGGCGGTTCCGCTTCCATGCCGCGTGTGTCGAGAGGACGTGACGGCGAGCGCGTGCGAGCTCGTGCGAGCTCGACAAAAGTGCGCGGCGACAACACAAAAGTAGAGATATTCGCGAGTCTTAATCAGACAGTAAAACCAGACAGCGGCACGTCCGTGCACACATGGAGGTCGAAGAATAGAAAGAGTGGTGGCTGAAGGGGAGCTCGGGCGGCGGGGTAGGGCATTGGCTCCGACGCCAGATGCGCACTGGCCGGTCATGGGCTCAAAGCAAGGACAGCCGCGGGACGGAGGACGGAGATTGGACCGCCCGACGATGGAATAAGCGGGGACAGGCGAGGGCACCGCAAAGCCCAGGACGGGCTCCCGAGGCGCTTACCCGGTAGCAGCCGTGCTTCCGCCTGTGTGCGTCGCCCTTTGTTCACGTTCGTGGCGGCGGACGGACACATCGTGCTAGGCCGAGCACGCGCATGGGCTCATGTAAATGAAGAGTCCTCACGGGTCAAGAATGGCAGGCCGAGACATTGCGTCGCGGCTGGCCAGCTGCTTGGAGGGGACGGGGTGTTCAGCTCGGTGATCCTGGCGCGTTCTGCATTCCTTCTGCCGTACTCCCGTCAATATCCTCACGTCTCCTGTGGCGCGCGGTGCCGGTGCTGGTAGGCTGGAATTGTGAATACCCCTTCATCTCCGCTTGGACTCTGTTTGGCGCGTCAGTACGCGTCGTCGCGAGCGATCAGTCATGTGCAGCGTATGCGCGGCGCGCACTTGCCCGCGCGGCGCGCTGCGGATGTATCTAGAACATGGTGGGACGCAGAGCCTGGACTGAAGGGAGACCACGGACGCTCCGAACGCCAATCTTCACCCACCTACGAATGAGGACCGGGGTAGTCGGCACTTCCGACCTCAGAGACCGGGCAGTGTGCGCCAGTGTCTGCGACACAAACTGACGTCCAAACGCGAGGAACGGGCGACGGGCGGAGGAATACATGAGCCTGAGTCCGTTGCACGTCCTCCGAATAAGATGTACAGTCATCCCGGACATCGCGCGGCCGCCGTGCTGTGTTTGGTGCCCCTGCTCTCTGCGTCGAAACGCTGAACAGGTTGGATGATCCGGAGTAGGTTTGTGTGTTTCGTGCTTTGCCCCTTGCAAGTTGAAAGTAGCGTAGCTCACAAGGACGGTTGTCAGTCTCCTATGTTGTGCACGCTGAAATTAGCCGAAGACGCTGGACAATAGTCAAGTTTGTGAACGCATCCTTTGCCGATATCGTCAGAGGAATCCCCAACATCAATACAAAAGACCAAGTCGATAGCCTCGAGGAAGTGGATTTGTTGTCCGTCCTGACAGGGGTGCTCCGGACACGGCTTGCTGCCATCGGGTAGCAAGTCCATGCGCAAGTTTAATCGCAATGATGGCGGGTGTCTCGTGTTGAGCCGGTAGATGCCCAAATGGTTGACAAGGAGGCGAAATAGCGACGAGCGAACAATGACTGCAGCACAGTTCGCTAGGGGGGACCAGGCAAATGCGCGAGCATGGAGCGCGTGTGCGTGTCAAGATAAAACAGGAGGCGATGAGAGCAATCGTTTGGAGTCAGTGATCAGCCGGCACGAACTGTTAGAGGCCGCTGTTGTGGGGTTAGTGAGGCGGAGGCAAGGTGTATCAACAGCTGTTGGCAGGGGTGCAGATGCGCCCATCGTCCAACCTCCGACCCAGCGCGTCGTGAGGCATTGGGGGTGCGGTGCTAGACGGTGTGGGTGGGGGTGGGGGAGGGTGGGGTTGACGGCTGGGATGACACGCGTCTTGAGGGGGACGAATAGAAAGTTGACAATGCCCATGCGGGTGTCCTCTGCGAGATCCGACTTGAGAGCCATGTCGCCATGTTCAAATTGTTCAAGATGTGCAGGAGGTACGGCGGGTGTCGAACCGGAAGTAGTGTGTCGGTGCTGGAGGGGAGGATTGTGAGCAGCACACATTGCAGTCAGAGAGATGTACCAGGTGAAAACGAGTAGGCATGTCAATAAACGCAGGACATGAACAGTGTCAAAGAGGCGAGAATGGACGAAACACGAGAGTACGAGTGGTAGTTATAATGTGCGATGCAGGTTCTACTTGACTGCTGAACGCACGCGAAGAAGGGTAGCTCAAGTTGCGCAGCGATGCCCGGAAAGCGCAAGCGCGACAGCACACCAGTTTTCTGCCTGCACCGCGCGTCGTAGCCACCGCGGTGTGTCATGTGCCGAATGTTTGACAGCGACTGTGGATGGAGTCGTGGACTCTTGGCGCTCGCCGTGTCGAAGGACCCTAGCCATGGGGCACAGGCGACAGACACCAGCCGATAGCTAGCTTGTTAATAGCTGATGATAGCAGATAGCAGCTCGGATCGCGTTTGGGACGTTGACGCGACCCGCGCACGCAATTACCACACGACTGGGACATAGGTGGCTCTGTCGAGTCGTGCAGGCGGTATCTGGAGCCATTGGCATGTCGATACAGTGAGGAGTGATGAGATACGCAGACCCATTCTCTTCGGTGGCGAGTTGCGACAGCGTGCATGGATCCACCATCGTCATTGTCGCCCACTGACGGTGGGACATCCCTATCGGTCGTCTATCAGTGGCAGCCATCCATCAATCGGGCGATGGCGCGTAGCTCTCTAATTATAGCTGGCGATAGACATTTGTTGTCCGTCACCACGTTGGTGCGCGTTGCTTGTCGACTCAACGGCGATGCTGGCTGTGTTATTGCGGCTGAGTGTCCACAGTGTCAGACACCGATGATTCCTGCAGCGGTGAGCATGACAGCGCAGCGACACGCGGCGGCATCTGCAATGAACGGCTGGCTCATCGCCCGCCCACATGCTTCCCGCCAAGACGACCCGTCTCTAGGCCTCAAACCACGCGGTGACGGTCCGGCCAAACACCTCGAGCGCCTTCTCGATCGTTTCTGTGTCGCCGGCAAACTGCTGTCAGTCCCGATAAGCAGACCACCCACCGTAGCGCGGAAAGCCGCCAGCGACGCGTCGCTCCCCGGAACTCTGAACAGACGGGCGGGCATGAGGAGCACGCCAGCGTCGATGAGCTTTGTCGCAAGCTCGTCGGTCAGCTCCCTTGCATTCTCTCTGTATCGCGGGTGTTTCTCCACATGTACCACCAGCCACTGGAACATGCCCGCACGCGTCGGCGTCGTGCTCACGAGCTCTGGCGAGACATTCTTCTCCAGGGCCGTGAGGAAGACATCACGCTTGCGCTCGTACTCCCCCCTTATGGCCCATGACCAGCGGAGCCACCCGCCGAGGCCCCACTGCTCGTCGGAGAGGTACGCGGCGAGCAGCGCCTGTGAGAGGTTGCATGGGACTTGGGTCGCGCTCTCGCCTGTGCGGATGAGACTTGCGACAAAGGCGGGCTGCGCGGCGACCCAGCCGAGGCGCAGCCCTGGACCGAACAGCTTCGAGAAGGTGTCAAGGCGCAGCACGCGCCCGTCTACGTCCCGCGAGAGAAAGGAGCGGATGCCGGCGTAGGTGTTTGTCGCGGCGGCTAGTGCTTCGAGATCGTCGTCGCCTGGAGTTGTTGGTGGTGGGAGAGTGGGCTTTGGTCGGGTGTCGCCATATGGGCGGTACTGGAGCGCAAAGTATGGGTCATCCTCGATGCTGCCGTCAGCGCGATATTGCTGTTGGCACCCACATCAAGAGATCATGCCTCTGTGCGAGTCCATACACCGCGTCGTATCGCTCAGGTGGAAGCACCGCGCCGGTGGGGTTCTGCCCGCAGGGGATGGTATACAGCAAACGGGGCTTTGGGCCGTTCGCCGTGTCCCAGGACGTGAGTATCTCGTCGAGGTGCTGCGGGATGATCCCGTGTTCATCCATCCTTACGGGGACGACGTTTGCGCCTTTCGACCGCGCCGCCGTGAGGGAATTGGTGAAACTAAACTCCTCGGCGAGGACGGTGTCGCCTTGCTCGACAAAGATGGTGAACACCTTGTTGATCGCGTCCGTGTTCCCGCCCGAGATGTAAATGTCGGTATCTGTCTCGCCGTGCAGGAGGCGATTTAGATGTACCAGCTTGGCACTCAGCTGTGGGTATCCCACAAACAGGCCGTACTGCAGCACCTCGTTCAAATCAAGGACGCCGCCCGGGTCGGATTCCGTGCCGGGCTGCGTTGCCTTGAGGTGGGCCGTCGCCTTTGGCGCGGTTCCGAGCCGCCACGGCGCAATGTCCCCCGTAAGTGACTCGAAGGCGGGGAGTGTAAACGCCGCGTGACGGAGCGGAAAGAGGGACGCTGCGGGTAAGTCATCGCCACGCATGGGATCCGTAGCACGCACGATGTGGCATGCCTGCTGTCAGTTGATTTCCGCCGGTCCGCCGGTCCACATGTCCGATCCCTACCTCCTGCAAGCGAGAGCAGCTGCCGGTCGCCGACGAGCTTGCCGTACGCCTTCATCGGGCTCGGGGGCTGTGCACGGATCGCGCGCGTGAGGTGGTGCGAGAGGTCGAGCGGCATGGGATGAGATGGAGAGGATGGAGAGGAGAGAGGTAGCAACAATCGGGGGGATGCGATGGAATATCGAGTTCGAGCAACCAAACAACTCTGGGGGTCATGACGTCATTTCCCGATGTGCCAGCGCATCGCGACGACAACAACAGCAGCACCGACGACGAGTACTACTGTTGTATCCTCTCCATCACCCACCATGGCCCCAATAGTGAGCGCTGGCAGGAGCACCCCGCTGACCACAGACGACCCTCCTCTTCGACTGCGACAACACGCTCGTGCTGTCCGAGCATGTCGCGTTCTCAGGCTGTGCCGAGCTCGTGAACCAGATCATGCGCGAGCTTGGCATCCCCCTCGGGCCATTCACCGGCGAGTCGCTGCAGCGCGACTTTGTGGGGCAGAACTTTCGCGGGATGCTCACCAACGTTGCGCGCGAGCACAACGTGTCCATCTCGCCTGCCCAGATGGAGGCATACGTCAAGCAGGAGGAGGATATCGTGATTTCGCGTCTGGGGAAGCACCTCGAGCCCTGCGAGGGCGTCGACAAGGAGCTCTCCCGCCTCGCAGCCGCTGGGAACTACACGCTCGCGGTGGTGAGCTCTTCGGCGCTGCGGCGCGTCAACGTGTGTCTCGAAAAGGTGGGCCAGAAAAAGTACTTTGGCGACCGCGTCTTCTCGGCAGCCACGTCGCTCCCGCAGCCGACGAGCAAGCCCGACCCCGCAGTCTACAACCACGCGATGGCGGTGCTGGGCAAGACGCCGGGCGAGTGCGTCGCGATCGAGGACTCGCGCAGCGGCGCGCTGAGCGCCACCCGCGCAGGCATCCCGACTATCGGATACCTCGGCGCATACCCCGTTTCGGAACGCGAGCGCATGGCGGAGGTCCTCACGGACGCTGGGTGCGTCATGCTCATGTACCACTGGGACGAGTTTGAGGACTGCCTTGCCAAACTCTCTGTAGCTTAGACAATGTACACGCCGGCATGCGGGCATGTCGCTTATGTAGCCGATGAAGAATAACTGGCCTCGAAGCAGGGTGCTCCGCTCAACTGCTCTGTCCCTCGCACTAGCGTAGTACCGTCTTGCATACTCTCTGTGTACCTGCGCGCCAAGGGCGCTAGATGACTGACATGGTTGTTCCTCCGCGGCGCAGCTGTGCTGTGCGCTGCGCGAAGCAACTACAGCACGCGTCCGCAATTATCGTTCAATTCAGTATCACGGCACTACCCACGCGTCGTGAGCTCGGGGAACGAATAGTGACAGCAGCTCGCGATCCTTCGTGTTAAGCATTCTGTGACACGAGCTGGCTGCGAGCCCCCGATCCAATGCAATTGAGCATAGGGGAGGGCTCGATCACGGGCAGAGCTGCGTGAGCATGTTGGCGTTTGTGGAGCTATTCCTGGTACCCCGGAGGGGAGAGATGGTGATTAAAGGAGACGTGGTGTTCGGGTCAGTGTCCACATCAGTGTGCGCGTTGGCATCGCCTTCCGTTCTGCATTGGCATCAACATGGACATCAGCATCAGTGTCAGCGATCATCAGTGTCGCTGGGAGAGTTGCCAGGATGGAGCAGCGCAATGCCCTTGGTCCAGATGTCTCAGTTTGATCAGTCCCCGCAGTCCAGACCATTGTCGAACCCTATGTCTCTCTCCTGATCTCGATGGACAGGAGGGCTGCAGGGAGGGGAGTGCGATAAATAAGAAAGGGGGGGATGAATGGATGTGTTGATGGGTCCAAAGTGGGCAACGCCCGGCAAAAAACAACACACCCTGCGCGACACCCCCAATCCGCTCTTACAGCGATCAGACATCGCTCCAGACTGTCAGATGCCACCTCTTCAACATCTCCCCGTACGCGAGTGTGCATGAGAGAGAGCAAACTACGGCCCCGGGGGGTTTGCAACGACAAGGTTTGCGGGGTCTGGGTCACTTTTCCCTTGGTGGCGTCGACGCCACTGAGCAAGTCTTTTTATGCTCTTCGAGGCCAACGATCGCTCTACACCTCCAACTCTCTCTCTACTCCTCTTCGTCCTATGCATTGCACGACTGCGGTCCAACTACGTTCTCTATCCTGCTCTCTGCGCTGCGCTGCTATGCAATGCATACTGGGTGCTCCCTCTGCTTTTTGTGTTCTTGTTTTGTGTTTGCCGAAAAACCTTGTTTTCTATTCTGATCACCTTTTTTCCTAGACCCTGAAAACGAGGCTCGATGGAGCGCTCGATGAACAACTCGAGACATCTCCATCTCGCTTCGACAACTCTCTTTCCCTCTTCATCTCTCCCTCTCTCTCTCTTTTATCATCTTCCACTCTCCTTTCTTTTCTACCCCATCACTCCTTTCCGCTCCGTCCCTCCGCCATGCTTCTCTCCACCACGCTCCTTACTGCCCTCGCGCTGGGCGCGACCGCCAACGCCGCCTCGCACCGCGCGCAGCCGGGATCCCACCGCGCCTCCCGTGCGCTCGCTCCTCGCGGCGTCAGCTTTGGCGCGCCCCACTACTCTCTCTACGTTTACGGTGCGTTGGCGAGCTGACAAGCTGGCTTGATTTACTAAGCCGGCGTGATATGTAACTGACCGAGTCCAGACGAGATCACCTCGTCGAACTGGCCGACGGCCGACAGCGTCGCGCCGTACAACCGCGTGCTCCTCGCTTTCTGGACCACCTCGGGCGCTACTACTGTAAGTCGGGGATGGAGGACGGGTAAGAGTGGGGGTGGCGGGTGTTAAAAGCTGTGCACAACGCATGAGCGTCGTGGCGTCGGACTCGTCGCAGGTGCTCAGGCGTGATCGCACCCCGGCCCTCGATCGCCCCCAGCTCTCTATCCTTGGCGGCTCGTGCAACTCGCTGACCCCAGGCCTCGAAGGTTTGGGAGGGCCTCTCGGCGTCGCAGCGCCAGTCGATCCTCGACTCGTACCACAACGCCGGTATCGCCGTCATGGTCTCGGCATTCGGTTACGGCGACAATGTGATCACCGACAAGAAGGACCCCGTCCAGGTCGCCCAAAGCCTCGCCTCGTGGGCTAAGACCAACGGCGTCGACGGTGTCGACATTGACTTTGAGGGTGAGTGCCGCCAGGAAGCGAGCTCGAAGGTGGAGAGATGCGAACGAGTGTGATCATCACATCCCATGCATCTCCTCTGAACATGTCCCCCTAACCCCCAGACTTCAAGCCGCTCCAGGACAACCCCGACTTTGCGCTCGACTGGCTCACCAAGTTCCACAAGGAGCTCCGCAACCAGCTTCCCTCGCAGGCCATCTCGTCGACCCCGACCGCTTGGATCTACGGCGACCAGTACGGCAGCGCCAACAGCGTCTTCTGCCGTCTCCAGGGCACCGCCGGCGACACCATCTCGTGGTACAACATGCAGTTCTACAACGGCTTCCCGGGCACCTGGGACACTTGCCCTGTGGGTCACTGTTGTCTTCATCACTAACGGTAGAACACCATGTGGCACTCGGACAACAACGGCTTCCTCTCGCTCGCCCAGATCTCGCAGCAGTGCAACATCCCCATGGACAAGATCACCGTCGGCAAGCTCTGGAACAAGAACGAGCTCGCGCACGCCAACACCGAGGCCCAGATCCCCACGCCCAAGGATTTCGGCACCTGTCTCGCCCAGGCCAAGGCCCAGGTCAACTACCCCGAGACCGGTGTCATGGTCTGGTACGGCGAGATGAACAACTGGGTGCGTAATGGAGCACAACTTCGGGAGCACTGCTGATATCAGTCCGCCGCGATCAACTTCCTCAAGGACACGCTCAGCGCCATGAACTCGGCCAACGCCAACCCTCCCGCGGTTTCGTCGGCCGCCGCGGCTTCTTCTAACGCAGATGCTGCCAGTACGTCCGCTACTGCTGCTTCTGCCGCGCCTGCCGTTTCCAACGGCTCGGTCGCTGTTGCCATCTCTGCTGAGAGCAACACGACGTCTCCTAACGTGTCTGTTGACAGCTCTTCTGCAGCTTCTGCCGTCTCTGGCGCTTCGACTGCTCCCGACGCCACCGGCACTACCGCAGGTTCGACCGCCGGCAACTCGGCCAACACCGCCTCGGGCACCGCCAACGGCAACAAGCCGGCCTCGCCTTCCGGCGCCACCGGCGGCTCCACCACCGGCACCCCCAAGGACGCCTCCGCCAGCGGCACCGCCGAGGGTGCCAAGGCCGGCAGCGGCAGCGGCGCCCGCGGTCTCGCCGCCAGCGCCGCTGGTGTCTTCGCCGCCGCCCTCGCCGCCACCCTCTTTGTCTAGAAGCCTGCCACGGAGCTGTGCTCTTGTGCGGCAGGTATATACTTTATATGAACAATGTGTTATTGTGCGGTTGCTAGCAGTATTCAGGATGTGCTGGAGTGCGTCAGCGTGCATGGCTTCATGTGCCGTATGGATATCTATCAATCGCATCCCAGTCTTTCTCGCATTGGAACTGTCGACTCCTCCTGGCACTCGTCCAGCAACTCGTCGAGTATGAGTCCACGCCCTTGCATGCAATGACACCGCGCGATGCCGTTATGGGTACCGCGCCTCATTGAGCTCCGCGACATGCAATGCATGCAATCCCTCGACAGCCGGCGGCTAAACTCTTGTCTTGGGTGGCGGCGGCTTTGACCGAAAACGGACAAAAGACCGAGAACCGAGACACTCGTCGTCAAACGACAAGTTTCGGCCCAGACGCGAGATTGCATCCCATCTCCCCACTTGCCTTCTACACTACACACCTCCCCACAATGACCATCTCGATGGCGCTCCCCGCCCCGCCGGCCGACACGTACCCGTACGACCTTGGATCCTACGAGATGCGCGTGAGCACGACGTCGCCGCTCGCGCAGACCTGGTTCAACCGCGGCCTCAACTGGTCGTACGGGTTCCACCACGAGGAGGCGGAGCGGTGTTTCCGGTACGCGCTGTCATTTGACGCAGACTGCGCAATGGCGTACTGGGGCATTGCGTACGCGCTCGGGCCAAACTACAACAAGGAATGGGAGCTGTTCGACAAGGAGGACCTGAAGCGTTCGCTACACACCTCCCACCTCGCCTCGGCGCGCGCGGTCGAGCTGGCCCGCACGCCGCTCGAGGCCGCGCTGTCAAGCGCCATTGCCGCGCGCTTCCCCGCCGACCGCGGGGACGACTTTAAGGTCTGGAACCGGGCGTACGCGGACGCCATGGCGGGAGTGTATGCGCAGTTTCCGGACAACCTCGACGTCGTGGCGCTGTATGCTGACGCGCTCATGGCTATCGCACCGTGGCAGCTGTGGGACCTGCAGACGGGCGAGCCGCGCGAGGACAGCCAGACGCTCGTGATCAAGGAGGTGCTCGACCGCGCCATGACGGACCCCAAGTCCACGACCCACCCGGGCGTGCTCCACTTCTACATCCACCTCATGGAACTGAGCCGCACACCCGAGGCCGCGGTCGTGGCCGGAGACCACCTGCGCGGGCTGGTACCGGACAGCGGACACCTCAATCACATGCCGGGGCACATCGACATCCTCATCGGGGACTACCGGCGGTGCATTGCCACGCACGAGCAGGCCGTCCTCGGGGACGAAAAGTATGCCGCGCTGGGAAGCTCAACCGACTTTTACACCTTCTACCGGCTGCACGATTACACTTTTCCGATCTACGCGGCCATGTTCAATGGTCAGTTTGGCGTCGCGATGGCCACGGTCGAGCGCATGGAGAAAAACCTCACGGAGAAGCTGTACCGCATCGAGAGCCCACCGATGGCCGACTGGCTCGAGGGCTTCAAATCCTACCGCACACATGTGCTCGTGCGCTTCGGCCGCTGGGCGGATATCCTTGCGCTGCAGTTCCCAGAGGACAGGAAGTTCTACTGCGTCACCACCACAGTGCTGCACTACGCACGGGGGATCGCGTACGCCGTCCTTGGCGATATTCCGAGGGCCGAGGCGGAGCGCGACGCCTTCCGCAAAGCACGCGATGCCATTCTACCCACGCGCTTCGAGTACCCGAACTCATGGACGGACATTATGGCCGTTGCCGACGCGATGCTCGAGGGCGAGCTCGAGTACCGCCGGAAAAACTACGACGCCGCATTTACCGCCCTCCGCCTTGCTATCCAGCGCAGCGACTCGCTAGTCTACGCTGAGCCATGGGGATGGATGCAGCCGCCGCGGCACGCGTACGCTGCCCTCCTGCTCGAGCAGGGGCGGGTCGAGGAGGCGGCCGAGGCATACGCCGAGGACCTCGGGTTCAAGGACACGCTGCCCCGCGCGTGCCGCCACCCGAACAATGTATGGGCTCTGCACGGCTACCACGAGTGTCTTACGCGCCTCGGGCGGGAGGCCGAGGCAGCCCTCGTCCGCCCCCAGCTCCAGCTCGCGCTCGCCGTCGCGGACGTCAAGGTCGAGGCGTCGTGTTTCTGCCGCACCACCTGCTGTGGGACCGGAGGCGGGGCAGAGCAGGCGATGGAGACTGTAGAGGTCAAGGTCACGCAGTGCCACGCGTGAAGACCACATCACTGAGAGGATTCAACACATCTGCATAGACACCAACCACTATGATCTCACGCACACACTCTATGGCTTTCCGACTGACGACATGGCTGACTTCGCCTTCCCTTCGTGAATGAGATGCATGACTACAGACGCAGTCCTGATAACCAATGGTACAATAACACAGTCACATGCCGGGAACCAACACAGCGGCGCGCGCGTCGCAGGTGTACTGACTGTCGATTCTTATGGGTCGTTCATACTTGGCCGCGACCGCAGGGATACAGTTATCACGGGCAATTTCCTTGTCCGCCACACTCGTTTTTCGGCGCCACAACCATCGTCGCCGGCTCTCACGATTTTTTAGAAATCGATAGTACTCATCCAAAAATGCAGCTATGCATGTAAAATTTTGAGGAGAGGCTGCGAAGCATGTGAACTGAGTGCATAGGAAGTTTGGTGAAGATACAAGCTATTTCGACGACGCCTTGCCATCTGCATTGATGACCTCCACCATTCTATCAGACATGTGGCAGATGGCCTTATCTATACTCTCCTGGGGATATTCTTTAAACAACTGCGCTGCAGCCTCAAATAACCCATCGGGGGTAGTTGGGAAAGTATCTAGACGCTCTAGCTTGTACTTGATTCACGCCCAGACGAGTTCTATGGGGTTAAGATCAGGTGATGAGGCAGGGTGGTCCATGAACCTCATACCTTTCTCCAGACACTCTTTTCTGTACTTCTTGTGGATTCCGCAGCCATCTTCGACGATGTAAGGCTTGCCGTAGCCGCGCCAGTGGTCCCTGCGCCGTTTGAAGATGGGGAGAAGATGGGGGAGGGTGATTTGATGGTAGTAGATGTTGCCAGTCACACCACCTCTTTTGCCATCAGACTCAGAGGTGTCAAAGCGCACCAGAAGCGACCTTCCTCCATGCCAGACAGCCCCCCAGACATGGACCGAAGCCTTTCCAGACTTAAAGGAAGGTCTTGTGTACCTCTGGGACTTTGCCTCCCCCCTTGGGTGCGTGACAAAGGCCTTCCCCTTGCGATCTAAGGTGAGAGTTGCCTCATCAACAAAGATGACTTGGGTCCAGTCAAAATGTCTGTTCCTCTTGCAATAATCAAGCCGATGCTTGATATTCTTGAGAGACAGATAGGGTGTGCGTCTAGCCCTGCGTCGAAAGAGGCCAAAAGAGGTTCTCAGGCTGCGGAAGAGGTCCCCTCCCATGGGAAACCCATGAGAGGCAAGAATTTTTCTCATTTCTAGCTCTGATTCCCACTGATGCGCCTGCATTATCGCCCTAATAGGCCGTTTATCGTGTTTGTCGAACTTTTCTGATTGCCCAGCGGCCCTGGGAGGCGAGGGAGAGGTGTAGGAAGTGGCCCTGGAGAGATGTTGCCTCACATTTTGAGGGGTGCAGTTGAACTTAAGGGCGACCTTCTTGACAGGAGCGACGCGACAGGCAGCGATTATATCACTGTGTCTTTTTCGGGGTGTGCGGATAGGGGCCATGGCGAGATGCATGCCAAGTTTGAAGGCTCTATGAGCAGTATTTATGGTAGGAGAATGGATTGGAAGCGCTCATGGCAAAAAATGTCCTACCAAAATGTGCCCCAAAAGCGCCACCCTCCTGTCCAACCCATGCATTATCTCATGTGAAACTTCTGCCAGAATTTGTCATAGCAGCCCCCTGGAGTGTCATACACCGAGTTTGAAAGCTATGCGATGCCTGTGGGATGGACTGTTGCGGTGTTTGCATGAACCCCTCTGCTGCCCCACCAAGTGAACACTGATCATAATTGGCCAGCATCTTCGTCGCCTATGCATCATTTCCAGTCAAACTGCCGCCAGAATTCATCTGTACAGGCCCCTCCCATGCTCCACACCGATTTTCAAGGCTCTAGATGCGATATTGCATGCATGAGAGGGAATTCTCTACTGATATCTACTTCTGAGTATGAGTTGAAAAGTGTCGAGAGTGGCGGAATTTGGTCCCGCGCAAGGAAATTGCCCGTGATAACTGTACACCCAGCGCCGTCACGACAGCAAGGACCGCACCCGTTGCCAGCGATTCGGGGGTCAGTGAGGACGAGGACCGGTAGCAGCGCAAGCGGCGCAGAGAGGTGATAATGGGAGCAGCAATGTGACGTCCCACGGTCGTTAACGCAAGATCTCATGCGTCCGTGATCTGGGATGCGGTGGCCGTGTGGTGCGAGAAGTCGGCAGAGTGTTTGATCGTGTTTGATCTTCTTCAGTGCAATGCTTGTGTGGAGCAAACTACAGTACTGCAGTGTGGCACAATCACATCCATGTTCGGCTTGAGGGCGGTATTCCTGCGACGCGGCGTCTCCCGTTCCCTGATACATTCCCAACAGACAGAAACGCAGACCGTCGAGCACGCCCAAGGCGATGCCGCCGCCATTGCAATCGAACTGGTTCTCTGGAGGTATCGGTGCCCAATTGCAGCTGTCGAGTAGACGGCATGGCCTGGTCTCCGGCCCGCACGGCTGGTGCCCCACTCCCCAACAGGAGATTGAATGAGCCCCACACCGCACAGCAGGTACCAAACTGCAGTACACTTCAGGCTCACAGAAGCTCGCGAAGCAGCCTCCTGTATGAACCGATGGGACAATGGCCGACTGCTGTGCCGCGGTGCGGACGCGAACGTGCAGAGTCCTATATCCTCTGAGATTTGATGGCAAGTGGCCCTTGCGCAAGAGCAGGGCGGTAGACAGTAGTAGCACCGACCTGTTGTGGCCTGTACTTTACCTCTTGGCTCCCTTCTCATTCTCTTGACGATCTATATCTCCTTCCGTGAGACATCACTGCAACTTGTCTTTGTATCCTGCCGCTATGATCTCTCTCGTCCACAATGTCCTCTGGCCATTCGTCCACCATCCTTAGTAGCTTCTTTTCCGTAGTGTCCGCCACCGCGACCCACGACGGGGTCCGAGCGCCCCAAGCATGGCATGATGAGGAGTGGTGGTTGGGCTCCACGTAGTGCACTGTGCCATCTCTGCAGTGGTCATGAGTATATGTATCTCGGGTTGCATGATCTCAGATCTGTACACCACCACCGTTACCGAACGCGCAGTACGACACGATGGGCGTCTTCGACTTTATGAAGAGCGACGACGAGAAGCGTGAGTCCAGACCGGTCCTCAGCTGCGGGCGTACTCTATCAAGGATTGGTACGCTTGTCCAGTCTACCTTGACGGCTCGACATTTCTAACAGACAGGCGCCCAGCAGGTGCAGCAGCAAGGATACCCGCAGCAAGGATACCCCCAGCAGCAGCAGGGTTACCCGCAGCAGGGCTACCCCCAGCAGGGCTACCCGCAACAAGGCTACCAGCAGCAGCCATACGGTTACCAGCAGAGCCCCCAGCAAGGTGGCTACCAACAGGGCGGCTACCAGCAGAGCGGCTACCAGCAGCAGCAGTACCCACAGAGCCACGCTCAGCACCAGCAGCACGCTCCGGAGCAGAAGAAGGAAGGCTGGTCGACCGGCAAGAAGATTGGTGTCGGCCTCGCTGCTGGTGTTGGAGCCGCTGCGCTTGTCGGTGCCGGCGCGTACGCGTACAGCCAGTTCAACGAGGACTCGGACGACGAGGGGGAGAACGAGAAGCAGGACGCGGCCGCGACCGCACCCCAGCAGCAGCAGCAGCAGCCCCAGCAAAACGAGCCTCAGCACCACCAGCGTGAGTCGTGAAGTGCCGGTACAGATCTATGCGGAGACTTATGAGCCACAGCTGCGCCTGAGCCTGCCCAGCGCGACTGCGGCGACGACGATGCCGGCCCGTACCCCGACGCAAATGGTCGCTATCCCGATGACCAGGGGCGCTACCCGGACGACAACGGCAACTACCCCGACGCGAATGGACGTTACCCCGACGACCAAGGGCGCTATCCCGACGACAACGGCAACTACCCCGACGAGAACGGTGAGCTTGGGTTTGAGTAGAGGACAAGGAAAGGAGGTTGACGGCGAGGTCGCTACCCCGACGACCAGGGACGCTATCCCGATGAGAACGGCAACGTGAGTGTGGACGAGGAGTGTGGCTCACTGCAGTACCCCGACGAGGACGGAAACTACTGGTAGTCGAGCGGCCACGAACGGGAAGCTATAAGGAGTCAGATGGTCTGAAATCCAGAATGCCAGATACACCGTAGAGTAAATGAAGCAAGAACGGAACGTGCCAAGACTGGGAACTGGGAGTCATGGAGCACGGATAAGTCGGCATCGACCCGATGTCGATGTTTCCTCACACGTTGCTCACTTCCAGTCTGGCCAGTCTCTACATCACCACCGACCACGTTGCCAAAACTCAGCCCATAAACGCCACACTCAATAACAACCTCGCTGCCAGACAACAACGCGTCCACTTGGCATCCCCGATATAGCTGCAATCGTCCCTGGGGCTCCCTATACAATTGCTCAGCAACGCTACGGAGAGAGAGATAAGAAGCGTCGGAAGCTGATATCTTCCTGGAGTGTACATCAAGACGCCATGCAAGGACAGAGCAGTGGAGTTAGCAACGTGCTCTCGACCTCAGTTAGACATGAGACATGGCGGGCAAGCTTCCCTGGGCGTCAACCGGCGGTCCCCCAATCTGGCCGGTTTCTAGCTCGTGCTCGCCCGTGTCGATGCGCTTTCCGTGCCGACGCCGCGTGACGAGTTTCCATCCCTGCCAAACCGCAACGCCCGCAGGGATGGTGATTCCGTGGACGATGATCGACGTCATGACAAGAAAGTAGACCACGGGCAGCACGACACTGGTGTCAATAAAGTGACGTGAGACAAAAGTCTCACTGCAGCAAACGCTCGCGGCTGCTGGGAATGCGTTCAAGAGCGACTTGGGTGTAGAAAACAGCACCCACACCGATGGGGCCAAAGTAGCCTGCAAATGCTGCCTCGAACCAGCCGCCAAGCACGGGAATAAACTTGCTCTGTCGTCAGCTTCCCTGTGACTTGGCACGGGGGTACTCACGAAAGCGATGACAGCTGGGACACGGCGAAGAAGCATTACTAAGATACCAAGGACAACGAGTCTCCACGGCGATATATCCCAGAAGTTGTTGAACTCGTGCCACGGAATCACAGCGCCGATAAAGAGGAAGACTCCCTGCTGTCAGTATTGTCATTCTTGTCGTAAGATTTGGTTTCCTACCCACAGTGTTGAGGAGCGAGTCCAAAACCTCCTGGAAAGCATCCTCCTCGTTCTTCTTGCGGTAAAAGTCGTCCCAGTTAATAAAGCAGCCCATGACGAAGCAGGCAAGTATGTCGTCCGAGCCCACCGATCCGACCCAGCCAGCCGTAAACAGGACCATTCCCAGACCAAACGCGAGAAAGGCTCCATGGTCGATGAGGCTGAATGTCAGTGTAGATAACGCCTCGGATGACGCACTGCTTATCGTGGGCAAAACGGAGCACCTTGAGCCCGAGGTAGCCCATGACACCGCCGATGATACATGACAAAAGGATCTGGTAGAGAAGAATATCGTAAAACCTTGTTCCGTGAGCGATGTGGCAATGTTGAGACTGGCACTTTTGCCGCGACTCACCACTGGCCAACCGCGCCAGCAATGGTGTGGTACTGGTATCCAGGCTCTTTGATCAAGATGAGATGCAGGGCCATGAAGAGGAATGGAAAGCCAAGACCGTCATTTGCACCCGCCTCAGCGAGCAGCATGTTGCGGACGGACAGTGGGACATACTTTTCCGCGAAAGCGCCTACGCATTAGGAGCTGCTCAAACACCATCTTCCCGACCTCCCTTTGCAGATAGAGTTTGACAAGACGGGGTCAGTAGGCGTGACGCACGACCCAATGGCCAAGCTTTCCAAGAAGGTTAGGCCGGGTATCAGAGCCCAAATGAGCAAGGCGCTCACAAACCATGCGGCGGTCATCACCGGAAAGAGCAGGGTGGTGAGAGACAGCCACTCAAGCTGCATGTATCTCTTGGGAAGGGCAGCGCCGGTGAGGAATACTTGGACCGCAATGACAATTCGGCTTACTTGGAAGGTGAGGTAGTTGAGAGAATGGCGGTCGCCGCCGACCCAGTCGAGCGGGTTGAACAGATTGGCGCCAATGGGACCAAAGGCAATCCCCACGCAGAATGCAATGAGCGCCTCAGCTAGACTGTTAAGCAAAGAAAAACCACAAGTTTATACCATGCCAACGTACACATAAAGTATTTGTCCTTCAGGAGCAAAGAAACCAAACCGACAACTACGACGTATCCGCCAAACACGGCAATCGTGTTGGACGTGTCTGAAAACTCGGTGTGGACCATGATGTAGCATTTATCGAGGTCGAGTGCCACCTAATGGCGAATAGAGGCCAGTAGAACAGCGAGCAGCCATTCGTATGTGGAGCACTATGTGTAGGCAAGTGCCGAACTGGAAGAACAGAAGGCTTCCGCTTGTTGCAGAGAGAAGAGAACGGGAGAGCCCAAGGAGTTTACCAAAGTGGGTGCCACCAGGTTCTGTAGCACTCCGCAGTCTGTCCACAACCTCCATCCATCCCTTTCAAGCTTAGTCCACCGGACTGTCAGTGAAGCCTCACAACTCCATCACGCTCGCGCTTTGTCACACCGACCACAGCCTTTGTGAATGAACGTGGCATCAGACCCGTGCGCCAGAGACGTCTTGTCCAGCTTTTGTTGGCTGATTCGAGTGGCGTGGATGAAAGTGTGGGTCCAGCACGTGGGAACCTGCGGCAAGCGACAAGACTTGCCGTTCTTACTTCGTCTTGTACTCAAGTATACGAGATTGACACTTGCTGCCGATTGTTTAACAAGGCACACATACATACTTGGACGCGTATGTCCCTAGCAAAGAGCATCAGATCCTTGGCTAGGACAGACTGAGGTGAGCGGTCTGGCTCACAGCGCCTCTTTGCACCTTACCGACCTCATCTTCCAAGCCAGTCAACCTAGAAACAGCTCATTAGAGACTGACAAGCTCAAGACAACTGTGTCGTCACACACTCTGTACATACATCACTACGTATCGACTCTATTGTGATCTAAATGCTGATGGTATCTATAAGCCGATAGCATGGAGGGCCACCTCCAGCAAGATGTTGAGAGCATAGCTACGGCCCTTTACTACTGCTGGTACTTCGGCCATGCTGAGCTGAAGTCCATCCTGATTTAATACAATTCAGGAGTCCAAGTTGGTTATGATGCCTCACTTGGCCTTCTTGTAGTTCATCTGAGCGATTACCTGAGAAGGTCAATTAACTGTGGGATTCAGCGCACATAGACACCGTGGCTGCCATATGAAAGTCTTGATGGAACCAAACGTTGCTCACCTGCTCTAGTACCCTTATGTGAGTTTTACGCGTGCTGCGCATCTTGATCTTTGACTGCACGTTCGTTAAGGAAAGTACCGCATGCGTTTGGTTATGATACAGCGACTTCCATTCGTACTTGTCGATCTCCGCAAACATCAAATCCACCTGTTGGGGAGTCAGACTGATTGGCGTTTTAACCTCGACAACGGCTTCGACCTTCCGAGAGTTCAGGCCGGCAACACTGAGCTCAATGTCAGGGATGGGCGAGGCTCCGAGGTTTGTCATGTGCCAGTGAACCTTTGGTTTCCCGACAGCGTCCAGAATCATGTTGGCGGTACTCCCAATGGCTTGTTGAATAACTTTTGTGAGGTCGCTCTCGCCAGCGATACCTCTGTCCAACTGCGTTTTCATCAGGTTGGCACTCTCAACCATAGTCTTGACGTTCTGCATTGCTTGTGTGCTTTTCGCCCTCAGCATGGCCGCTTTCGAAAACTTGAAACTGCCGCGGACAATTTTCAGCCCAACGGGAATCTTTGATCGCACCATTGCGTCGTACGATAGCGTGTTGGTCGAGGGTGACGTGCCTTCGTGGCGAACTGCTGTAACGAAGCTGAATGACTGCAGGGCCTGAGATATCGCGAGCCGTCCTGTAGCGGGTCTTTGGCGAGTTGAAGTCGATAAGGGTGTGGATTTGTACGGTGAGTTGGCCTTTCCAGAGCTGGGTTTCTTGCTTTTGGGCGGTGTTTTGCCATTCGATGGCTTCTTGCCTGACGGAGGCCGGGTGCTTTTGGCGGGTTTCTTGCCTTTGGGTGCTCCCTTTTGAGCTTTGGGGGGGACCGTTTTGACCCGGGAACGTTTTTGTCTGCCTCTAGCTCGAACGTCGACATAGTCGGGAGAGGGATCCGAGTTGTCGTTGTAGTATCCTACGTTGTCCTCGTCCGACTTGTGCGGTGGGTGATATTGCATAGGCTGGATATCGGTCGGCGCGGTAACATTCCCAATCAGCACTGTGTTCTCGGCCGTCTGGTCAAGCCGAGCTACAACCAAAACGGCAAGAAACAGATTGGTGGAGTTGAGGAGGACTGAGAGGCGCATGACGGATTCGAAGCTGGGTGCTTCTTCCTTGCAAGTCAAAGTCGCTGCTATTTATCTGCACAGATTGCTACTTGTGGGACCGCCTGTGAGGACATTGTTTGACGAGGCGGGCCGAACTGCGAAAGACACGTCTCGGTATGCTGAACGCAGCCGAGGTCAGCATCCACATCACACAAGCAACCCAAGATCACCGCAATGTGACCGAGATGGAAGAAGACCGTTTCGTTCACAGGAGAGTTGGAAGTGTGTTAGAGGACAGCATTGTTCCTCTTCAAGAGAGAGTAGGTCGAGTGCAGCACAGCCGGTGCCAAGTGTATGTGTGTGAGCCTGCCAGAGCCAGGGGACAGGGGCAGGAACCGCTGTAAAGAAGCAGCTCAGGCCTTGCTCATGCCGTAAGGAGGCTGGGCGACGAGAACGTGAGATACGTGATGTATTCCCAAGAAGGTTAATGGCCCAATGGTTAATGGCCCAATGCCGTTACAACACTGCTGTATGTGTGTTTCAGAGTGTGACGAGGCGTGGAGTTCGGTAAGCTTTGGGTCAGCGAGCGTTGGTCGCTCATTCCCTGGACAACCAAAGTTTCTTCTTCCCACATATTCTACATCTCAGCAATGCCCGCAGACCGGTCGTCTAAGAAGTCTCGCTCCGAGATTTCAGCATCGACAACCCGGTCTGGCAAGAACTTGGCGACAACGGGCGCAACCACAAGAACCATGGGCACAAGGTCAAAGCCGAACCCAACAGAGCCGTCCACATTGGATGCACGTCTCACCGTCATTGAGCCGCTCTTGGAGGCATGTTGACATCTGCTTCTTATGTGCTGACAAGAAGGCCAACACTTTCAAGCTGCTCGTTCCCAGCAACACCGATTGTGGAAAAGCGTGGGCCCCGCGCCAACACTCGCCTTCAATTATTCTCACCCGAGTGGGTACTATTCGTGACTCAAGACACCCAGAAATCAGTCGCTCAGTGCCGAGAATCATCCAACATGGTGGCTCACAACCTGTGGAGGCCAAGGAGGACGAGGTCAAGGGAAAAGTGGAGATGGAAGTTAAGGAAGAAGTCGAGGCTGAGTCTATGCCAACGCTCGTTCTCGGCCAATCGATGGGCCGACAATCATGCCTCGATGTCTTCGGGGCATCGCTTTGCCAGGATGACAAGAACCTGGCCCCAACGGGTGGCTTTGCTCTAAAGTTTCTTGACTTGAACTTCTTTCCCGTCGAACACCCTTACGAAATCACCGTATCGCTCGCCCAAAAGATCTTTTGTGAGGAAGCACAGAACTTTGCGGAAGCCGGCGAGGCCGCATGCCTTCCACGGTTTGCTGGCGCTTTTGCCTGTGGCCAGCTGTACTGTTTGGTCTTTGAGGATGCGGGGCGCGCCATTACCGACGAGGAAAGGAACTCGAGGGCGGCACTGTGAGTTTAGCGACACGCGACTGGGCCAATCCTCATCAAGGTGCACAAGCTGACCCGAATGCAGTGATGAGATCCTCGAGGCCTTCGAACACCTAATGGCCCTGGGGGTCTTTCTGTTCATGCCGTCGTGGAATGTGATACGCCGAGGAGCGGGCGGGCGTATCAAGTTTGCAACGCTACTTGACGCGTACATGAAGTCGGAGGCCGAACGCTCTCTGACGGAGAGCCCACAGTCGGATAAGCCCATCGCACTCCGGCTCGAGGAAGACCTTGCCCAGAGCCGAGAAGAGGCGTACTCGTCGCTGAGGGATGAGGTGATGCACTACGACGCGGACTGGATTGGGCCCTGATGTGTCAAGACCGGCGCCAGCCAGCCGAGACGGGGAGGCCCCAGGCACCGCAGGGCCCACGCGGGGCGGTGGGCTTGCACAAGCGCACAATTGCACAGCACCATTGCTGTACTGTATTCGTGTTTCGTATCCAATGCAATGTTAGAGTGTGTATCAGCTTCTTCTGTCCCTCCTGCTTGCTCATATTGCAGCTGGCAGCCTCTTACGCACGGCAACCAGGGCAGCAGCTAGGGGTATGGCGAGAGGACCAATCCGTAACGAGCTGACAGCTGCTCCTCTCCATATATGTTTCCAAGGGTGCTCGCTCATCCTTAGTTGCCTACTCGCACTTCAAGCTTTCTCCCGTTTGCACTCTCTCCATACACATCAACGATGCCTCCACGGAAACGAGTCTCCACAATATCAGCCGCCAAGACCAATCCCAACAAAGCGTCATCTACGGCATCGCGCGAGAAAACAACGCGGTCATCTCGGGCCCAATCCCCACGGGTGAGGAAGGCGGATGAAGTGGAGATGAATCCGCAACTCACTGTCATTGAGCCTTTCATTAATGTATGTCATCAAGGTTGATCATACTGATAGGTGCAGACGAACTCCTTCCAACTCATAATATCGGATAGCCCAAGCCGTGGAAGAGCATGGGCCCCACGGCAACATGCTCCTTCCACGGTTTTCACGCGAGTGGACGCCATAGACGGCCAGAGGTTATCGCACTTCAAACGTGGAGGTGCTGCCATCCCCCCTACAGGCTCCGACTTGCAAGACCTGCCCGAGTAAGACGAGAAGCCAAATGCGAAGACTGAAGAGGGATGGGATGTCAAGTTTGAAGATAAAGTCATTGGCGAGTCACCGCCAACCATACTTCTGGAAGACCGACTTGGCAGACAAACCGCAACCGACGTCTTTGCCGGTTCTCTTTGCCAAGACGAGAAGGAACCAACTCCCGGGCTCGCCCTCAAGTTTTTCGACCTCGAGTTCTTCCCGCTGAAGCACCCCCATGAGGTGGATGTGCCTCTCGTCATGAAGCTTGTCCTCCAGGAAGTTCGCAATTTCGTCGAGGCTGAGGGTTTACCCTTCCTGCCCCGGTTTGCGGGTGTGTTCAGAGCTGGAGAGCTTTACTGTCTGGTCTTTGAGGACGCTGGCCGGGAGCTTACCGAGGAGGAGCGGCAATCGGAGGCTGTGCAGTGGGTAGCGTAGTGTATTCGCATGCTGACTGACGCGCAGTGAGGAACTGCTTGAGGCCGTTCAACAACTGCAAAACAGCGGATTATTCGTGAAGGTGCCCAATCACCGCAGGATGCGCCAGATACGTCGCGATTCCTCAGGCCGTATCAAGTTCGCTTGGTTACATGACGCAACCACGAGCGCCAGATCGTGGAAAATGGGGCGCAGAAACGTTCAGAGTGGTTGGGCTATCCAGTTACCTTGGAACAGACCATAGAGGCGCACAGAAGCAGCGTGGACATGTTGCGCGAAAGGCTGGAAGGCTGGTTTTAGTTACAGTAGATCATGCACTGGGAGGCTCCACCGTTTGACAAAGACCCCGTCCGCACACATCAAGTCGCGTAGTCTAAGACAGTAGACACCAAAAGTCTTTACACGGTTGTTCTCCCGGCGCCTCCTGAACCTCTTGTGTAGCAAAATGCACAGCAGGGTGTCATTTGGGGCCCGTCCCCCTCACAAGAGGAGCCTCTGAGCAAATGTAACTCAGTGGTACATGGATGTGGGAAAGCATTCTCACCGCAGAACGATCTCAGTCGCGTAAAGACCTTTGGTGTCGCGTAAAGACCTTTGGTGTCGCGTAAAGACCTTTGGTGACTACTACTGTATCAGGTATCCGACACTTCATCGCCCTGACGCGCCTGACGTCAACGGAAAATGTCAGAAAGTCTATCAGACGTATCAGACGCCAACGCCACAGCAACATTGCCCACCTTCACTGTTTCTCACTTTTGGCTGTTACCCAGCAGCTGCCGGCAAAAATCTCTCTTGGTTTTCACACTTCACAATATACACCGCTTCCGCCGCCATGGACGTTGTCGAGGCCTCCCTCGACGATCTGCGACGTGCCCTTGACGAGGGCAGAGTCACGAGTGTGGGCTTGGTTGCCGAGTATCTGCGCCGCATCGCCTCGTATGACCACCATGGGGTCCGTCTCAACTCGGTCCCTGTGCTGTCTCCCACTGCCTTTGCGGACGCGCGAGCTGCCGACGTCCGACGCGCTCGCGGCCAGCTGCTCTCTCCACTGGACGGCATTCCGTATACCGCCAAGGACTCGTACAAGGCGCGCGGGATGACAGTGTCGGCGGGATCCCCCGCGTTCCGCGACCTGGTCGCCAGCGAGGACTCGTATGTTGTAGGCAAGCTTCGTGCTGCCGGTGCTGTGCTTCTTGGCCTGACGACGATGCCACCAATGGCGAACGGCGGGATGCAGCGCGGACTGGATGGGCGCGCGGAGAGCCCGTACAATGGCGCGTTCCTCACCTCGGCATGGGCGAGCGGCTCGTCCAACGGCTCGGGAACAGCGACGGCCGCAAGCTTTGCTGCCTTTGGGCTCGGCGAGGAAACCTGGTCTAGTGGGCGCGCACCCGCGACGAACAATGCCCTCTGCGCGTACACTCCCAGCTGGGGGGTCATCTCCATCCGCGGCAACTGGCCTCTCGTGCCGACCATGGACGTCGTCGTGCCACACACGCGCTCAATGGCGGACATGCTCGCGCTTTTGGATGTGGTCGTCGGGGATGACGACCGGACACGGGGCAACTTTTGGCGCGTGCAGGAGTGGGTTGATATTCCGAAGGCGTCGGCGTTACGCCCACCGTCGTATGGCGATCTCGGCCGCGACGAGAGCGCCCGCCCACTCGCTGGTGTCCGCATCGGCCTGCCGCGGTGCTACCTCGGGAACGACGAGCGCATCCCGACCCGAGCCTCTGTCATTTCTCTCTTCAAGGCAGCCACAGCCCGTCTCGCAGACCTCGGTGCCGAGGTGATCGAGTGCGACTTTCCCGCGCGGACGGTGTACGAGCACGAGAACCCCGCGGTTGCCAAGGACTGGTTCCAGGGCGGTCTGGAGACGCGCGGCTACGTCCCCGAGGGCTACTTTGCGAGCGAGATGGCCGACCTGTGTACCTTTGCGCTTGACGACTTTCTCGCCGCGAATGCTGCCGTGCCGGGCTCGCGTGGCCCGCGGTCGTTTGCGCAGGTGGACCCCGCGCTTGTGTTTCCGCTCCCGAACGGCCAGATTGCCAACGACTACGGCGACGATATCGAGATGGCAGACTATGTGCGCTTCGTAAAGGAGGGCCGGGCACGCCCACCCGCAGAGATTCCGTTAATGGCGGACGGCGTGCGGGGACTCGACAGGGCGCGCCGCGAGGTGCATGATGCGTGGATGGACAAGGAGGGGCTGAGCGCGCTCGCCTGGCCGACCGTCGCGGACGTGGGGCCCGCTGACGCCGACATCAATCGCGACGCGCATGCCATCGCAACGCGCGACGGCACGTGGGTGGCAAATGGCAACCTTGTGATCCGCCACCTGGGGATCCCGACCGTGACGGTCCCGATGGGACTGGCAGAGGAAATCGGCATGCCGTTCGGGCTCACCCTCGCGGGCAAGGGATGGGACGACAACAAGCTGCTGCGCATCGCCGCGCTGCTGGAGAAAGCGCTTCCACCGCGACCTGTCCCACCACGGACCCCGTCCCTTGGGCCAGTGCCGGGCGCACCGGCTCATGCTGCTACGGAAGCGGCTGGCGAGCTCAAGCTCGATGTGCGGGTTGAGCCCCGCAGGGACTCGCGGTACGAATACACTGTGCGAGGCACGGCTCCGGGGCCCATCGAGTCTGCAACAGTCACGATCAACGGCGAGGTCGTGACCCCACAACTGCACGGGGCCGAGTTCACCGCCACAGGAAGCGTATCGGCTGAGGACCTCGCGGTGCAGCATTCCCAGTGGCGCCCGCCATACGGGACCATGGTGGTCGCTACCGTGGTCTGTGCCCAGGGCGAGCTGGGCGCCATGGCCATTGTCGGCGGTTGCTAGCTGTCTTTCCATAGGGCTAGGATGTGCGGGGCCACATGTGCTGTCAACGGGGCCACATGCATAACATTCATGGTCAGACTACCGGATCTTGCCCGAGAGGTGCACTATTTATACACCGCTTAAGGATGGGGCAGGGGCACACCCTGATCGTGACCGCGTGGTGTAAGAGGAAATGCGGCCACACGATGGACAAGTACGCGGATATGCGCGTGTACGGCCCGCATCTGCGCGCTGCGCGTGTTCACAGGCATGTGCACATGTGCAGCTGGAGCAACACTAGAGCAACCTGTTCAGCCTGTAGAACATGCTCGATTGGAATCATCTCTTCGGAATTTTTATGGTTCCTGTCATCGGCAATTTCCGTGGGCTCCTCGTGTTCGGATCTCGCCGGTTTGGCTGGGCGCTAGTTCACGCAGAGTTGACTCAACTAGCCGCGATAAGATGTTGATTACTCAATTTGATCCCGTCTCTATATGGATGTAATAGTCACGTGACTGCGACGATAACCCTGGATTGGAGATTGTCGATCCTTTTGCCAGGGACACTGGCGCGCTCCTTTGTCCCCGATTTTTCTGTGACAATATGGGATCGCGAGAGCGATGTGGAGAGAGAGAGGTGGTGCAGCGTGCGTGTTCCGAGTTTGGAACGCAACATCTAATAAGACAGCACCTCCTCTCTCCCCCTTTCCCTCTTTCCCCCACTTTCTTTTCAGCATGGTGCGTCCTCTCGCTACCGTGGCGCCCGCAGTGCGCCGCGGACTGGTCCAGCGTCAGCAGCAGTTTCTGGTGGCGCGCGGCGTCACGTCGTTGTCTGGCGCGCGCACACTCGCCACGGCGGCGAGCACGCCGTCCCGCACAGCGAGGGCTGGCCTCACCGCCATGCCCCTCTCCCCCCTGTCCATCTCCCCGCGTCTGGTGCTTTCCCATAGACACATGTCTCACGCTTCGCAGTCGTCGTCAGCTACCGCCCTCTCCGCCGTCGCCCCGAGCAGCAAGTACTCTGCCGATGCGCTGATCATCGGCGTGCCCACGAGCGACAGCAAGCTCTGCCTCAACGAGGCCCCCGAGGCGCGCCGCGAGGCTCTCACCACCCAGCTCGGCAAGCTGGGCTTCAAGGGCAAGGCTGGAAACACGCAGGTCATCCCCGGTGGCGAGGGCGACGCCGCCGCGGTCCTCATGTTCGTCGGCCTCGGTGCCGACCCCAAGCCTGAGGCTCTCCGCCGCGCCGCTGGTGCTGCCGTCCGCACCGCTTCTGGCATGGAGCTCAAGTCTGTCGCCGTTGCCCTGCCCGCCGCCGATGCCGAGGCCCTCACCGCTGTTGCCGAGGGTGCCAGCCTCGGTGCGTACACCTGGGACTCGTACAAGTCCAAGGACAAGACCGCGCCTGTGTCGACTATCCAGGTTGTGTCGCCGCTCAAGGACGCCGCCGAGGTTGTGCGCCGCGCCGAGATCACCGCTCGCCACGTCAAGGCCGCCCGCGACCTTGTCAACACGCCCCCGAACGACCTCTACCCCCAGACCTTTGCCGAGCGTGCCCAGGAGGGCGCCAAGGGCCTCGACGGCGTGACTGTCGAGGTGTGGGACGAGAAGCGTCTTAAGGAGGAGAACTGCGGTGGTCTCGTCGGCGTCGGACAGGGCTCGACCCGCCCGCCCCGCCTCGTCAAGGTCGCTTACACCCCCTCCAACGGCGGCAAGCACCTCGCCATCGTCGGCAAAGGCGTCACCTTCGACTCGGGAGGTATCTCCCTCAAGCCCTCGCCTGGCATGCACGAGATGAAGGGCGACATGGGCGGTGCCGCTGCCACTCTCCACGCTGTTCTCGCTGCCGCTGAGCTGCAGATCCCTACCCGCGTCACTGGCTGGCTCTGCCTTGCGGAGAACATGCCCTCTGGATCGGCGCTCAAGAACGGCGATGTCATTCGCCAGCGCACCGGCACCACCGTCGAGATCCACAACACCGACGCCGAGGGCCGCCTCGTCCTCGCCGACGGTCTCGCCTGCGCCCAGTCCAAGGCCACCGGCTACGGCACCGAGGAGACCGACCCGGACCTCCTTCTCAACGTTGCTACCCTTACCGGTGCGCAGCTCGTTGCTCTCGGCACCCGCACCGCCGGTCTCATGGGCGACGACAAGGCGATCGAGGCCGTCAAGGCCGCGTCTGACGCTAGCGGCGAGCTCTTCTGGCCGATGCCGTTCCCTGAGGAGCTCCTCGAGGACCTGAAGAGCACGACCGCCGACCTCAAGAACATCGGCTCGAACCGCTGGGCCGGCATGCTCAAGGCGGGCGTCTTTGTGAGTTGTGTGTGAAGAGAGACATTCCTGACGTGTGCAGTTGAAGCAGTTTGCCGGCGAAAAGGGCAACTGGGCGCATCTCGACATTGCCGGCCCCGCCGCCAACTTTGGCGCCGCCCACGGCTACACCTCGACCGAAGGCACCGGCTTTGGCGTGCGCACCCTCGTCAAGGTGGCTGAGCAGCTTGCTTAGAAGTTGGTGCCAGGCTGTTGAGTGCGGTGACAGGGCGCGTGGCGCGTAGAGGACGGCCGCAGCCCAGAGGCTGTGGTGGTTGATACCACGACCGTATGCATATCCGAAGTTCAAAAGGCTTGCTCCCTACTGAATCAGAGCGCTCCTCCTGATTTGCAATGAAGACGACGTTCTGATGACCTTTCTGCTGATCTGCCGCGAGCTTGCAGACTGACTGACTCGCAGCGTGCCCCGCTTTAGGTCGATCCCATGAATGTCACTGTGACAACCATCAACGCCGTCGTCTAGAAGGTGAGAACGGACGCCCGGGGAGCGCACGCTTCATGCAGACACAGTACCCATCACATATCACGGCCCTCGCCCAAGCTACCACCTAAGTGTAATAATCCTCCCGGCCTTTCCCATTCCCCGCCACTAGAACGGCGGATCCTTGAGCTTGCGCTGGTTGCACGCCGCCTCGGTCCACCAGTCGAGATCGTCCGCCCAGCGCTTGAACGAGCGGCCGAGGGACGCGCCGCCGTCACCGATGGGCTGGTTCTCCGCGTCGAGCGTCTTCGTAATCCCGCCGACCGCCAGTGAGCTCGAGATGACCACCATGCCCATCTCGGAGAGGATGCCGTGCCACACCGTGCTGGAGCGCACGCCGCTGAACCGGCCGGCCGAGTAGCTTGCGATGGCCGCAGGGCGCCAGAACCACTCCTCGAGGAAATGGTCGGTGAGGTTCTTGAGACCCGGCTGGGGTCCCCAGTTGTACTCGCCAGTGACGAAGACGAATGCGTCCGCGGCGCGGATCTTGTTTGCGAGGGTCTCGAGCGCGGGCGGCGCCGTCCCCGCGGGATACTCCTTGTACATCCTGTCGAGGATGGGGAGGTCGATGGCCTTGGCGTCGATGAGCTCGGGGTCGGAACCGCGCGCGCGCAGCGAGTCGACAATGTAGTGCGCCAGGCGGATGCCGGCGCGGTCGGCGCGGTACGAGCCGTAGAAGACGAGGATCTTGCGCGCGGCCATCGTGAGATGAGTGCTGTGGGGAAGAGATGGTACGTGGCTAGCTGGTATTTATGTGCTGGAAAAAGTTGGGTGCTTCGCTTGGCGATATCTCGAAGCGATGCTGTCATGGTCGTCATGCATCATGGATTGCCAGCCACGTGTGGCCTGCGGTCGAGACCTTGAGACCTCGGCCAGCCGCGGTTAGCAGCTGACAATTGCTGATTAACTGACTTTTGATCGCTTGCACGCATGGGATGCTGGATGCTGGTGCGGCGCTTGGCCTTGTCATCGCGCGGAATGTGCGACATTTGTGCGGTATCGAGGATCTATAATCTCTCCCAAGACCAAGCCCTTTCCGTATCTTCACAATCTTCACTAAGCATTCAGCCACACGCGGACCCTCGAATGGCTCTAGACCATACCGCTTTGCGTTCATACTGGCCTCGGCGCTTTGTCCCACGTCTGCCGGAGTCTCTATGCTCCGTTGTCGTAATGTTCTATGTAAAGTCTCTCACTCACACGTTGTGGGATATCTGTTATCGTCACACCACCCTGAGAGATGAGATGGGGACGAATCTGTAATCTCCCCGCGGAACGACGTGGTGGGGGAGAGCAGCAATGCAAAGTATCATATGGCCCCTTGGCCACGGACAATCATCTCCAGAGTGCTTCTTTGTTCGTCAACGTGCTAGGTTCGACCTCCTCGCCCACAGCCATCGACCACTGCTCACTCGATCCACGGCAAGTCATTATGCCGGAGCCAACGACCTGTGCCCCGCAGTCGTTGATGCACAGCGCCACCCGACGTTGCAACGAGGTCACATTTATCCGTCGCCTGAGATGTAGTTAAAATACACAGTACATTCATGAATGGTGTCGGCAGGAGTCCGCGCGGCTGCAACTGCTGTGCTCCACCGCGTTTTCACCCATCTCTCTACTGGGCGGTCTTGAACTGGCGGAAAAGCTTGTCCCACACGGCATGGCCGCCGGTCTCGATGACGTCGCCGTGGCAGGGGATGATCCTGTCAAAGTTGGCCGCAAAGATGGGCGCAAGCTGGGTCTTTGCGCCGTCCTTGTCCTTGATGATGGCGCCGAGGGCGAGCGAGTGGAGCCAGCTAGTGGGGCTAAAGCTGGCGCCGCTTGAGAGGAAGTAGCGGAACCACCACGGCAGCGACGAGCGGGAATACTGCTCGGTCGGCGGCAGGTTGAACATGAGGTCGGCCTCGAGCATTGTCGCGCTCGGGTGGTGGATCGCCACCAGCTCGTCGTTCGCGTGCGCCTTGACACGGTACAGGCTGATCTCTGGCTCAAACCCGTAGGTCTTCTCCTCGCCACCGAGCCCGTAAAGCCCGGCCCAGTTCACATTCGGCTTCGACTTTGCGTGGCGCTCGAGGCCAATCGCCCTGGGTGTTAGACGTCGACAGGGGGATGTGGATGGGATGAGAAAGAGGTAGTTGCAGTGGTGATCACACACACACACACGATGAGAACCTTCTCATCTCACGGCGCACTCACTGGGCCTCAGGGAACGCCTCGGACCACGGCTGGATGTTGATCGAGTGCTCGCCGTCGGGGGTGACGAGCCAGCGCACGGGCCCGCCGAGCTGCTTGAGCGCGAGGCGCGTGGCGGCGGTGAGCGGGTGCGAGACGTAGACAAAGATACCCTTGCCCGCGATGCTGATGGCCGTCGAGCGTCCGCCGATCGGGAACCAGCCGAAGCGTGCCTACGGTGAGTGAGGGAACAAGCGGGCTCAACGCACAAAGGGCTGGCTAAAGGTCAGCATGCCGGGGATGACCTGGCGGATCACGAGCATCTTGTCGCGCGGGTCGGACGAGGCGGGGGCGAGCTCGGTGTACTCTGACATGGTGGTGGTCGTGATGATAGAAGAGTGGGAGATGTGTAAGAGTGAAGAATCGCGAACGTGGATGCGGAGAGTTTTGTTATTTATGGGATGAGATGGGACGTGGATACCGACAACGAGAGTTGTTGCCAAAGAGTTGCCGGGTTCCCGTGACGTCACAAACAACATTCTTCTCATGAGCTCATGATTCAAATCGCAACATCTCAATCGCAATCCTGTCCATCTCTTACACTGTCTTGCGCGCCTGCTATGCACATTCCAGACTGTTTGACAAGAGCTCCATAAAAACGGCATACATCCGGACGTCATGGCTCTCACGCCCCGCCGTCATATCCGCCCGCCGTCATCTCGCTTTCCGTCCACCAAATCTGCGTCCACTGTATCGGAGCTTTTCACGATATCTCCGTCACCCATTTCCGCAGTCTCCAAGTGTTGTTGGTCTTGGGGGTGCTGGAATCTCCAACCCCTGACGCTCTTCAGCGTCTCGCGAAGGGCATCTCGCAGCGGTGGCGCGGTGGCGAGGCGGTATTGCGCATTCCACACGCCCGTCGCGGAGAGCACGACCACTGCGCCGGCAGAGGTGAGCGGCTCGGGCGGCCCGGGCAGCCGTAGCGGCTCGATGATATCCATGCGGGCGCGGAGTGACGCTGTCGCGAGTGCGCCCGCCGCGCCGCCAGCGAGCGCACCGATAACGGCGCCTGGAGTCCCAAAGCTGGCGCTGAGGGGGAAGGTGCAGATCAGCGCAGATAAAAAGACAGCATACCGCCGCGCGAGATGTTGTCGGGCGTTGTACGAAGTGGTCGCGAGCACAAACGGAGCCACGCGCGTGGCGATTAGATGCACTCGATACTGGTGTCAGCTGCGGATCGCCGAGGGACATACGCAAGCCTGCGACGCGTCGCGGGGGAGGAGCGCGCGGAGGGCACCGAAGCCGAACGGGTAGGCTGCGAACTCGGCGATGAACCAGACTGCGATGGAGGCATAGCGCACGTCTTTGCGAATGGCGGAGGGGAGGCCGGCGGGGGGCAGGGAGAGGAAACGGCGGGCGGCCAGCTCGGCTAGTGCTCGGAGAGCGAGGAATACAACGGTGCACGGGACGGGGTGGGTGTAGAAAACGCCCTGTGAGAGGTTGTGAGTCACCAGCCAGTACGAGAGGAACTGGACGGCGACGAGGTAGCCCCACGCGCGGGACTCGGGGGTCGCCAACTCGTACATCCCGAGAATGGGTGGGAAACGAGATGGAGAGAGCGGGATGGATGGCAGGTGTTGGAGGCCATCGAGGTCAGTCCAGACAGTGAATGCAGCCAGAAAAAGAACACGCCGCAGGGACTCGCTCGGCGACTTTTGTCGGCTGCTTGTCTCATCCGACTCACCTTTCTATCAACTCACTTTTACTGCACACTCCTTATCGTCTATGCATGATAAGCTGCAACGGCTCGTTCTCCAGCTCTCAGACGTCCTCCACGCATCCGTTTCGTGGCCCGCTTTCCGACCCGTACGTATCCCGCAGTGGGGCCGGCTGTTGCCGAAGGATCCGGTATCACCAGAAAGTCACCGGCCCCACCTCCACAAAACACACCACGAGATGGGCATAAAGACCACAACTAGCTCGAGCTCTCCCTCTCAACATCCCAACTTCTGACCCATTCACGATGTCGCCGATTCGCACCGAGAGCAGACCGCGCGCGATGGTGCCCGCCACGCCAAAGGACCAGGAGCGGCTGCAGCGCACGCTGGCGAGCATGCCGTTTGCGGGCGGGACCTTTGCGCCGTTTGTGACTGCGCTCGAGGCCGAGCCGCTCCCGCCCATCAACGCGAAGGGCGGCCGCGATGCCGAGGGTTGGACAGCGGTGTACGAGGCGGTCGTGCAGCCTGGTGCGTGCACTGCTGGGATGCTTACTGATGGCAGACTGGGTTAACGGCGGCGGCGGACTGCATGGCGGCGCGGCGGCGTGGCTCGTGGACATGTGGGTTTGAATGCGTTGCGCCGCTGACAGCAGGATCACTGGAGTCAGTCTCCACCGCCTGTCGACGCCGACGTGGAACCCGTGGGGACCGAGCATTAACATTGAGATGAACTATTATGCGCCGGCTGTTGCGTGAGTGGGAGACGTAGCCAGTTCTGACCACAGTGGCACGCGGTTGCGGTGCGAGGTTGTGGTGGACCGCATGGGCGGCTCAGTGTGCAGCGCGCGTTGTGTTGTGCGTGCACAAATCTGTACTAGGGCCACGCTGACGACAGATGTCCGACTCGGACACCGGACGCCGCGTCGCGACCGGCATGCACACTACCATGCGGCCCGCCAAGCCCAAGGCCGGCATCCCCGGGCTCAAGGCGGCACTGTAGATTGTCTAGACTTGCATTGCTGCTATCGCCTGTTCTTGGTATCTCGTACATGCCATATTTTTGATTACACATTGTCTGGTCTTGATTAAACTATTCTCTTACACCTTGGGACCAAAGTTGGCGACGTCGCCGGGCGCGGCCTCGCCGGAGCGCCACTCCTGGTTGTACGCCGGGGGCGGCGCGTCGTCGGATGCCGACGGACCAGGGTTGTTCGAGCCGCTCGCGGCAGGCTCATGCGCCGGGGGATGGGGAGTCGGCGCGGGGCGATCAGCGCGGTCGAGCTGGATCCCGCCATTGTTGGTCTTGGCGTGGATCCGGACAGCCTCGCCCTTGCCCTCGCCGTCTCCGGGCTCGCCGAGGTTGTCGCGCACTGTGCCCGAGTGTGTCTTTGCGTCGACCTGGGCGGCTGAGCCGCGCGCAACGCCCACGGTGATGCGTCCGTTGTTGGTGGTTGCATCGACGTTGCCGCGGAGCACAAACGTAATGTCGATGCCGCCATTGTTCGTGTGCACCTTCACATCCCTTTCCGCGGTGCCGACGTTGATCCTGCCGTTGTTCGAGCGCGCCTCGACACGCTGCGCAGTCACAATCTCCACGGCGCCGTCGTTCGTGCTCGCGTTCACGTCGCCCTTGCAGTCGTCGACGAGCACGCGCCCGCGGTTCGTGTGTACCTGCGCACTGGTCGAGTGCCACACTGTGACCGCGCCGTTGGAGGTACGCGCGTTGACCCGCTGCGCACGCCCGACTTCGAGCTCGCCGTCGCGCGAGTCGAGGTCCACGGTGTTGACTTCGCCGCGGACATTGATGCGTCCACGGGCGTTGCGCGCGTCGATGCTAGAGCCCGGCGGGAGAGTGATGCGGATCACGACG
The DNA here is from genome assembly GCA_001599015.1 of Apiotrichum domesticum. Taxonomy (NCBI): domain Eukaryota; kingdom Fungi; phylum Basidiomycota; class Tremellomycetes; order Trichosporonales; family Trichosporonaceae; genus Apiotrichum; species Apiotrichum domesticum. The sequence goes on along the minus strand of BCFW01000001.1, from coordinate 82,057 downwards.
GTGCCGCGCGTGAGAAAGCCAAACATGCCCGCAGGGGGCGCGCGGACCTCGACGTCGCCGCCCTCACTGCGCTGCGTGACGGTCACGCGGCCGACCTCGTCAACGTCGTATTTGCTCGACGGGTCCTTGGGTGACACGTCGACGACGGTGTGGTTGGGTTTCTCGGTGTTCGCCTCGATGATCACTTCCGCGTAATTGACCTGCACGCGCAGCGTGATGGGCTTGGGGGTCGGAAAGTCGTAGGCCGGCATTTTGGGTGGCGAATTGGACGAGTGGGTGATGGGAGGGGAGGAGATATCGCCTGGGGAAGTACCGTCTGAAAGCTCTGGCAGTTAGAGAACGGGTGGCAAGACGGTAAGAGAGAGATGGTGAGAGATGCATGAGAACTCATCACATTGTGTTTGTCTATATCGGTTCTTTCTTCGGGCACTGATCGCCGCCCCCCCTTGCGCTGATCCTGCTTCGGATCGCGCTGATCGTTTCGGACAAAGGCTGTCGTCAGCGTCTCCCCTAGGGTGGCAAATCTGAAGCACGTTTTCTCTCTCTCCTGGGCTAGAACGGGATCAGCGGCGAGATCAGCGCGATCAGCGAGAAGCCACAAAGGGGGCTGTCAAGTACACGTCACCTCTTCTTATCTTATCACATTCCGGAAGCCACGCCAAACGCACGTGAGGAGCGGTACCGCACTTCGCACCCCGGGATATCATCACTGTATATCGCATGTAGACAAGTTCATCGAGGTCAAAGCAAGAGCGCTTTGCCACCACTCGAAACAATGAAGCATGTCCTCTGTGTTGTTCATCTGCGCTGTGGGTGATGTAGAGTACTCGCATCGAAGGCTGTCGAGCCCGGGGGATCATTCGGTCGCGAAAATCACGTGATCCCGAGTTTTCCCATCTCGGCTCCCCGTTCTTCTCTCCATGGTCATGACGTCGCCCTCGTTCTTTCATCTGATCTGCGATTCTGTTGTTGAACATCTCACTCACTTCACTTCCCCATCTACATACCCACACTAATCGACATGGAAGTACCAGCCTGGGCTGTCGGGCTTGGAGGCGCGGCCGTCTCCGTCCCCCTCTTTATGCCCTTCCTCGGGTCGTTGACGCGCACTCGTGCCAACTATGTCCCTCTCGAGAGCGGGAAGTGAGTAGCTGTCAAGTGATGGCCCGATGTTGGTGGAACAAGGAACTAATCTCAGGCCGCGACCGGGACTCCTTGACGTCGTGAAGCGTGTCGTCAATGTCGAGGGCTGGACGGGTCTGTTCAAGGGTGAGTGAAAGGCTCTGCCACAGAGTGCCTATGATCTAACCCCAGGCGTCCTCCCCTCGCTCATCTCTCTCGGCACGTCGATGGTTCTCCCCCTTATGGAGGTGATGGGTGGCGTTCCTCCCGTCTTTGCTCTTCTGGTCTCCACCTGCGTCAACATCCCGACCACGGCCCTCATCAACCGCTACGTCACCTCGCCATCGCCCGCGCCCAGCTTCCAGGGCCTTGTCCCCCGCGGCCCGCTCGACCTCCTTACCACTCCCGGTCTCTTCGCCGCCAACATTCTGTACTCGACCACCACGACGCTTATGCGCTTCGCCTCGGTCCGCGTCGTCGTCTCGGGCATCCAGGAGGTGAACGCGGGTGCCCCGCCGTCTGCGCTCGCTGGCGCCGTCATGGCGGCGATGCTCCTCCGCCTCGTCGAGACTGCCTGGACGGTTCCCCTCGACGTGCTCAACGTCCGCCTCTCGCTTCTCTCCGCTGCCGAGGCCGCGCCCTCCGCCGAGGAGAAGCCGCTCCAGCCGACCGAGTCTGTCGTCACTCTCCGCCCCGCGCGCTACGCCGGCCTCCTCGACGCCGCCGCCTCCATTACCAAGGAGGAGGGCTGGCGCGCACTCTACTCCACCTGGGGTTGGACCGCGCTTCTCAGCCTCGGCTCCGCATGGTTCGAGTTCAGCGCGCTCGTGTCGAACTAATTTGCCTTTGAGAAAGCAGTATGGATCAACTTTGAAGTCCGCATCGCGTCCCATTTGCATATCACGTTCCAGGCTAGCTCTGACCACAATGACATGTTAGTGCCTATTGAAACTTTACTAAAGATAATGTCCGAAGATCCGTTGTTCCTGCGCCTTGCCGTTTGAGCAGAAAACAATCCAATGTTCAATCTCATTGTTGTCCGTCGCTGTGCGTCGATAGATTGTCGGCGCCTTAGCACTCATCTATCGACGCCTTAGCACTCGTAATGCTCGTTCGTCTTGGGGAGAGACGAGACCCAGACCTGGTTCGGGTTACCCGCATAGCACTGCCACATCTGCACGCGCGCCCAGTCCTCCATGACACCGTCCGTGACGTCGAGGCACTGCGGGGGTAGTTGTCCGTCTAGAAGTCAGAATTCCGCAAGCACAGTCACATACGTGTGGAACGAGGCATGGTGAAGAGCGTGTCGTCGTCGGTGTACGTCCACCGCACGCCGCGGCAGGTGCCGATGCGGAGCTTGAGGCCGCTGTGGATGTTGGCCTGTACCGGGTCCTGGTCCGCCTCGAGGCACAAGTTGGAGCCCGCGAGGCGGACCTCGCCGGCCGTGCCGCGGGCGAGCACCCAGCGCTGCGCTGGGGTGTTGTTGCAGCGGTAGCTGCTGTCAGAGGCGGGGTGCTGCGCAGTCCTCTGGGGTGAAGCGGGGCTTACATCTGGACGGGAGACTTGTCTGCAAAGATGCCGCCCTGGACGTCGAGGCAGAGGCGCGCGTCACCGTTCGGGTGTAGCTCGACGCCCTCGCAGGGTACTGTACACGAGGCGGCTGCGGCCAGAGGGGCGAGAAAGGATAGCAGGGTTGGGAAAAGCATGTCGATAGGGTCGTTGAATGAGTGCAAGTACTTGGAGGAGGAAGATTCGACACGGGGCAATAAGCTTATAAGCTCTTCGAAGCCAGGGGCAACCAGGTCCAGAGTCGAGAGCTCGCGGAAGCCCGACAGAGAGAGGGGTCGATGCACTCCGGTTAATCTACGCGGTCCGAGGAATGGGCTGAGCGGCGTAGCGGCACATCCCTCACGGCCCATTGTGACCTCATGCTTGGCGTGGCGTACGGCTTGCACTTCCAGCTAAAGTCTATTGATCCGTGACGTTGAGTGCTCCTGTGTATGACCAACGGACTGGAGTGACGCGGTGAATGCATGACCGCCAGGTTGCGTGCCAGTCACGGCTGGCATTGTTGGCGGACGCCCGAACGCCGTGGCGCTGGTTGTGCACGCGCCTCGGGGTCGTGTGCAGGCGGATACACCCGTCATGGGCTGGCCGGAAAGGTTAGGAGAAGCCGTCCGGACGCCATGAAAAAGGCGGTGAGCACGCGTGCTCGCTACAACGCGCAGGAGCCATTGGGCAGTAGCAGGGCAGTGGCTCTTCTCCGTCCTCTCAATGTGAACACTGTCGGGTTCGTTTGGCACATGAAGTTAGTGGGCTGCACAGCAGAGCCGCGTAGGTGCTTTGAGAGATGAACAGGCATTATTTGAGCGAATGATTTGCGGGGGAAAGGCGTAGAATCACGGATCACGGTCCCAAAGAGGGGTCAGAGGACACGAGAGCCGCGGGGCGTCCAAAACGACGCTGAGACGAAGGGGTGTGAGGAATGCCGAGTCATCCAATCGGTCCGAGTAACCCAATACGCAAAAGGTGGAGCTTCCTTCTCTTGAATAGCTGTCTCTGGCGAGGAATGCGAGCAACGGCCTGAGGGACATGACATGCTCTTCCAAAAGATGCAGCTCGATGGCCATAAGACAATTTAAGTATAACTGTGATTAGCGTCTAAATTGCAGAGATCATCAGCGAAAGAAGCAGCCGATCAGGGGGGCAGGGCGCATGGGGCACCGCACTGGCACGTGAAACAAATGTGGGGTCCCAGTATTCCGCGGAGGTGCCTGGAGGGCTGTGCACCATCTTGCCCATCGAGCTCATTGCCGACATCGACGCCGACAACACATCTGATCTCGCCACTTCCCAACACACAACTCTCTGCAACTATCCGTCTCTACCCTCCTAACATGAAGCTCGACGCGTATCAGCTTGTCAGCCGCATCCTCCCGCGCCGGCAGTCCACGGCCGACGACCCGCCACCGCCATACACCCCGAACGCCGCCGACGTGCGCGTGCCGTTCCCTGCGCCATCACCCGCGCAGCCGGCCGGCGCCACGGTCTCACGGTCGCCGTCCGCACGGCGTCTACTGCCTGTAGCGCCTTCATCTCCCCCGGGGCTCTCGCCCCTCACGCGCAGTGATGGCACCGCGTCGAGTTCGAACACGACCATGAGCCCTCCAGTTCCGTTGCCTCCGAGAAGGACGCTCTCAGCATACAGGCGGACCCCAGAGGCGCGGCGCTCCATCCCGATAGCACCCATTGCTACTTCCCCGAGGTCATCAAACCCTCTGTCAGATGATTTGTGTCGGCATCCGTCTCACTCGCGGCCGTCGGGATCCCCGCCGTCACTCTCATCGCCAGTGTACCGACCCCCTACACCGCGGCCGCACGGCAAGGCATCGTTTAACGTTCTTCCCATTAGCGCCCTCCACCGTATCCTGACATTTGCGCTCGATCCTCGACAGACGCCCGAACCATGGCAGGACGACGTGGAGATCGAGGACGTGCGCCGCCTCCACTGGCTGTTCTGCGACTTTCGGTCTGTGAACCGACGGTGCTTCCTACGTGAGTGAGGTGACGATTCAGCTACAGCGCAATCATCAAAGTCTTTCTTGCTTACAGCAGTGGCAACAAGCATCCTCCGCGAACGCCTGCTGCCGACATACACCTCGCTCCTCCAAGTCAGGAGTAGCGACCCGCTTCCGCCGGCGGGCACCGGCGAGTTGACGGCAATGAGTGTCTTCTCGCAGCGGTCGCGGGAGGCGGCCGTTCTCGACCGCTTTGTCGCGATGCGACTGGGCGAGGACTTGCGGCGCGCAGAGAGCGCGCTGTGCGAGGACTCTGGGGAGATGGAAATTATATTCGCGCGCCTGCAGCCGGCCGCGCGCGTCGAGGACCTTTTGCTGTGTCTCTCCCCAAACCTCATCTCTCGCACAGGACAGCCGCGAGAGTATCGCCTGCCGCTGCCCCACGCGCACGTCTCGGTCATCCTCTCGCCGCGCTGGGCGCAGCTGTGGCTCAGCTACTCGCCCATCAACCCCGTCTCTCGCGCAGACTCGAGCATGCGCGCGGGCAAGTCGCTCGTCGTCGAGCTGCGTAAAGAGGACACGCCCGAGGACATGGTGCGCGCGTTTGGCATGGCGCTCGGGTGGCTTAGCGAAGGGAAGATTGCTGGGGGGGGAGCTTCCGCCAGACCACCTGAGTGTAGGAGAGTATGAGCCAAGTGTACGTCGGTTCGCTTCAATCTCTGCTTGTTCCAAGATCCCTCAGCTAGGAACGCATTAATAGCATGTGTGTATGTGCAGGTCCAACAGGTATGTATTGTACATCTACGGATATGTCATGATTCGTTACGCGACAGCGGTGGGAGTCGGGGCGTTGGCTGGGTGGTGCAACATCATGGCCACCTTTGCGCGTGCCTGCTCGTCGGCGAGAAGCTTGGCAAGTGCCTGGCGTCCACCGGTGGGATCGACCGACATGGCTTGCTCAAACTCGCGGCCGAGCGTGTCAATCTCGTCGTCGTCCTCAAGCTCGAGCGAGCAGACTGATGGCGACCAGGGCTGGTGGCTGACCGGCGGCCGCCACAGCGAGGGCCCGGCGGACTGGGACACAGGCGAAGACTCGACAGAGGCGAGGTGCGACTCGTTGACCGAGGACGTCGGGGTCAGCCCCGGTATCAGGGGACTGTGTGGCAGGGGCCGCGGTACAGGTGTCGCACGCTCGGCTTCCTGCAGAGTTGCCGGTTCCGGCAGGCACGTTCCGCTCTCCTGATACATTTCCTGTTTCTGCTCCTCGTGCATCCGCTGCTGCTCGAGTTTACTGACAAATAAGCACACGAAGTGGAAACAGAACATGTATGTACTCACAGTCGGCGACGCTCAAGCCACGCCTGCTCGTCCAGGAATGTCTCCATCGCAAACTGGCGTGCCTCGAGTTCTGCGCGGATTGCGCGATGCGTGGGGCGTTCGATTCCAGCGGCGCGCACGACGTCCGAGGCCTCACAGTGGTCCGCGCGGCCGGTCATGCGGTGCGCAAACTCGCAGGTGTAGTCTGGGCCGATGACAAACTCGCCGCCGAGCTGCATAAACTTTCCCGGGTTGGTGAGGGAGATGCGGAACATGCCGTTGCGGAAACCAGAGATCATCTGCTGGTAGAACGGGCGGCGGTGGTAGTCTGGCCGGTCCTTGAGGCGGATCTCCTTGATGGGGTTCGGGATGGAAGTGCGGAGGCCGAGCGTCTTTGCGAGCGCGCCGCGCGTGACGTACACCGGGAACGGGCAGCGGAAGAGCTCGCGATAGCGCTTGATACCCCGCCACCCACCGGTGGAGATGAGGATGACGCGGACGTTGGCCTCCTCCAGCGCCGCCGGCGCGAGCTGGCTCACGGACACGTTGGTGTAGTCCTGACACAGGCCGCACCACCAGTGCCCGATGAAGAGCACGACGAGGCGCGGCCGGCGGGCGTGGTCTCGGAGTTCTACAGGAATGGACGGGTCCCACTGGGGCAGGAGGTCATCGAAGCATACTGTTTCGCCGCTCTCGTCTCGGAGGATGCAGCCCGACGCGTCGATGATCTGCTCTGTTGTGAGAGGCGCGGTCTGCCAGTCGTATCCGGTGTTGCTGATCGGCTGTCGGACAGTGACGGCCTCGGGAGTTTTGTCCTGTAGTGTGCTGTCTTCCCATTGATTGTTGGTGGGGACCTGTGGCATGTCGGGCATGTCGAACATGGTGTCGAGAGGGATCGGTGCGCGGAGGATATCGTGGGGGTACGACGACGTGGTAGGGGTCTGCAGCGGCGGGTCGGGGATGGTGTCTGAGCTGAGATACGGGAGGAGAATGGAGGACGAGGAGAGCTCGGGGTCGACAATGCCCGACTCGTTGGTGGATGTCGAAGCCCAGGTAGGGCGCCGGCGGGTCGGGCGGCGGTACGTCGTGTCGGAGCCGTAGCCTTCCTCGTCATCTCCGTATGCATCCGTGTCGTACACTATCGCACTCTGCTGGGCGTCAAGGTACTCGAGGAGTTGGAGGTACTGGCTCGGCGGGGCCGTGGCGGGGGCTCGGCTGGTGGGGTTCGGCTGTGGGGATGAAAACCGTGGTGGCGGGGTTGCTGGTGGCACGAGGGTGGTGCTGAGGCCGACGGGATCGCTGTATGCGCGTTTTCGACGAGGGCTAGTGAGGTGCGGGGAGTCACAGACAGCGGACGTCGACATACGATGTGAGATGACTGCAGGTAATGGCGGGAGGGGCGCGGCGAGGGAGTGGGGTGTGACAAACTCGCATTCGCTGAACGGGAGGCTGAGCGGGCGGTCGCTGCAGAGTGACTCGGACATGGACGGCGACGTCGGGACCGGCGGTAGCGGCCGGTCGAGGTAGTCTTGCGATGGCGGTATGCTCACCCGGTGCGGTGTCGGCGGGCGCGGATAGGACCGCGGACGGCTCGGGGTGTTGCTCGCGCGGTCGTCCATGGTGTCAGTTGAGCAGTGATGATGGCTAGAGGGGAAAGCGAGAACGAGAACGAGACCGTCGAGGGCCAAAGGGTTTTTAAAGCAAAGCGTGCATCGACGCCCAGAGACCCAGAGCTGCAGCTGTAGCACACTAGCATACCACAGTGGCATGAACCTTACCCGCGCCATGAGCCCTACGCCTTTGCATGTTTGTAGCGACATGTCTCTGCGAGTTGCGGTCACAAACGAGCACTGAATACGAAGGTGACATTTGCGGGACGGGTCATTGTGCGAGGCGGTCGAACCGGAGCGGCCGTGGCGCCATTAGACACAGGGACTGCGACAGAGATCGAGATGGTTAATGACCTGCCAGATCGCGGCGGGAAGTGCACGCACGTCCAGATGTCCAGGAGTCACAGGACAAACAGAGAGAGACGTCGATCCAAGCAAGTGAGCTCTCAGCTCTCAGCTCTCGGCAGCTCGTCACCTCGGTTCATTAAGCTCCTGGGGCTTTTTTCGAAAGGTGTCGTCGAGATCCCCGGCGCAGGGCCAGGAAGCGCTTGGCACCATCCGCCGGTTCTGGGACGCTCCCAATCTGGTGGATCCGCCGTTGCACGCGTGCTCCGAGCCACGCTGTGCGCCGGCAACAAGCTCAGCTATCCTTCGGGACTACGTCTGGTAACGTAACCATTAGGCAACATTTGTTCTCTCGGTCCAGGGATGGGGCCCCTGTATCCCTCGCTCCCTGCCGTTCCGCGGCGGCATGCGCGGGCCGTTTGTGGGAGGGGAGAGGGGGGTGGTTGAAGAGGAGGCTGCTGGGCCTTGGAAAGCTGGCCGTCTCGCAGGCCGAGATCGAGAGGAGAGAGCGTTTAATCAGCCGCGGTCCCGTCCTCGCGCCACAGGGATCCCAGTGACTAGGCTGCCTTTTGCATCGGAGAAACCTCTAATCCTCCTTTTCCACATCCTGGGAAGATAACAAAGTTTTCAGCACCCAAGTGCACATGTGTCACCGGCGTGTCGCGCGTGATGGACCATTCGCCACGCCAAGCGCTGGGAAGCGACTACCTAGGCTGCCTAGCGCGCCCGGGCCAAGCTGCTGGTCCACTCTATCAAAGTGCGATACTCGGCCTTCTCGATGCTTCTCTCGTTATCAGGGATGCCGGGGCTGCACCGGGTGGTGGGCGGTATGCGGCGCAATCATTGGGCCTGCCAGCCCGGATTCTGGAAAGATGATTACGGCCGTTACCATTGCGCCGGAAAGGACAAACGAGGTGATGCATGCCGGCCTTTGCTTTTGTCGCCACCAGCAAAAGCCCCTTCAAAGGTCGGAAAGGAGAACTGTTCGTTCAGTGGCGAGAGCGTGACGATCGATGTCCATCTCCCGTGTCTCGGTCCAGTCCCTGAGGGGTGGCCACAGTTCTTCGACAGTGTATTGCAACAAGGCGTCGATGCGGGTTGTACCTACCAGTCTTTTCACTCTCTCGGCATCTTGCCTACATGGGTGTCGGCTCTTCCATGCCCAGCTTCGCGCGGCCGGCCGATACGGATAGCGATAGACTAACCTAACTAAAAGCGTACATGGAGCACATGAGGCAGGTGCGATAAACTCTATTCACTTGCACCATGTGGAGTGAAACGTCCAACGTCCTTCGACGTCCTTCAAACCATCACCATACCACGCGCGGCACAGGGAGCTGGATGGTGGAGCAGGGGGTCTTGTTCGAGGGGCGGAGTCTATTGATCGGTGCTCCTGGTAGTCACCACGAGGCTACCAGGGATGCCGATGACGATATCGACCAGATGCCGCGTGCTGCACTGCCTGACGATCAAAAGCCCCCAGGCGGCAGCGATACATCTCTCTTGTCATGAACCGCAGAATAAGTATCACTCGTGCACATAGATATGCATTTGAGCGGGGTGGCCCCATGGAAGCACGCTTGAGAAGCAGGTGAGCTGTTGAGTTTGTCATCTGCAGCGCGACAGACGTTCAGTCCGCGCCCAGTGCAATCCGTCACCGCGCAGCAAGCCCTCCTCCGACAGGCAGCTGTGAACCCGCCTCGTACACGGCGCGCTGTACGTCGCTCCCTCCCCCCAGTACCGTGACACCGACGTCGCAAACCGCGATGGCATCGCCAGGCTCGGGACAGCGGAGCCTCACTCCCACGCCAAACCGCGTCGCTATCTGGCCAGGGCACGTTCTGGCCATGGTCGGTTGACTCCCTGTATTCGGGTTGACTCTAATATGCTCTAATGGCAGGGCATGGCAAGCCCCATCCCCCAGAGTCCATTAAAGAAGGGCTGTCATGGAGGATTGAGTACGAATGGAGATATATAAGCGTGTTTGGGTGGCAAGAAACAAGAACGAAACAGAAAAAAACAGTCGACCCGACGCGTCGAGGCATCCAAAGGCAAGGCACGGCGCGTTGGAACGGACGGACTCAAAATGTAACAAGTTGGTGGGATCGGTGGGATGCTTCGCGCTTCACAACATTTCACTCTTTTCCATCCACACTCCGACCTCTCTCACATCCTCATCCTCATCCACATCCTCATCCACACCCATGCCGCCGAGGAAGCGCAAGGCGGCAGCGCCGGCGGCCGCACCGCGTGCTCCACCCGCCGCGCCCACTCCACCCATTTCCACGCCGCCACCCGCCCCGTCTCCGGCAAGTAGTGCGCCAGTGTTCTACAATCATCTCCCGCACCTCCCGCTGCCGAGTCTGACGCGTGCCGACGCGTTAATGACCGCGGGTGAAGTCGACGAGCTGCTGCGCGAGTACATGTGCGAGCGCGGCTTTCTCGTCAAGCGGAACACGAAGATCAAATCCGCGCAGCGGTTCGCCCTCGACTGCATGACGAAGGGATGCCCGTTCACCGTCGTTCTTCGCTGGGTCGAGCTCACGTCCGACGGTCGCGGCGGAACGGTGGATGCTGCTGATGGAAGCATCTTCTCGAAAACCAAGCCCGGACCCCGCAGAAAGCTTCAGAAGGTCGACAAGGGCAAGGGCGTGTCGCGAGAGGTGGAGTCGGATTCAGCGGATGCCGTGCCGGAAATGCGGCCACCGGTGGAGGTGAGTGATATACTCCGATACCGCTGACATGCAGACTTTGCTACGCCGCCGCGCATCTCGAGCAGCTGGGCGCCCATTGAATGGAGACGCCAATGGGCACGGCGAATCCTCGAGCTCAGCCGACCTTGCCGCGCTCTGCGTACCGCTCACAAAGTGGACCGGTTGGGCGTACGTCGGCATTCCTCCCGCGCACTCGCACGATCGGATGACGCAGTGCAACTCGCTGGTCGGCGTTCCTAACTTATTTCTCAGCGGGTACGAGGGCACAAAAGAGACCGAGATGGAAATCGTGCGCCTGCTCGAAGGCATGCTCGGGAAGATGGGACAGTATGTGCGCCAGACGCTGCGGCAGCGCCTCGAGCGCGAGTGGATTCGGAGCCAGGCGCCGCCTCCCGAGCCGCTCCCGGAGGTCACCCATTCCCCGCCGCCTGAGGTCGAACCTGAGGAGCTTGCCGATCAAGCGAAACTGGATCAATCGGCGGGAAGAAGGCGTTCGGCGAGAGCGGTGCGCGTATCGGCGAGGTTTGTTTCCCCGGAGACCGAGGAGGGGAGCGACGTGAGTGGCGAGTCAGAAGTGGACTGGCAACTTGGGGGAGTCGAATCTGAGGACGACGCGAGTGACCCGGAGAACGGCCATGAGAGCGACAGCGAGTAGTGTAGGACCCATAATGTGACATAGTATTGTATTTAGCACTCCAGTGCGGCCTGCGGCGATAGTAGTCTACGCACACAGACCATCTACTGATGCCCATGTGCACGGCTCACTCATCGCCTCTAGTCAATTCCCCACTCGAACGGTGGGGAATAGCAACAACTAATGCTACGCTTCGGGCGTGTGCTGGTTGCGTGGGGGTCCGCATACTTGCGGTGGGTGGATACTGGAGTTTCTGCGGCTGTCGATAACTAACGCGCCCCGCACGTCGTTGCGCAGCTCCATTCTTCATCATTATCGTTCAGGTGGTCGTAGACCGCTGTTCCCAGTACTGTAGCCCTCGATTTCTTTTTCATGGCCCAGTGCATCAGCGTCAACACACGCAGGAGTTCGTCCACTTCCGCGGCTATTATGGTGGGTGGCTGGATCTGGCCACCAGGGCCCAAAATGCAGCTGTTGCCGTGTTCCAGATCTCGGGGGAACGGCGGGTAGCACAGCTGGAACGGGGCGAATCTACTTTTGATCGGTACAGAGGGCAGTAGTGAGTGCTGGCGTCGTAAGGCTCTCCTCATGAGGAGAGTGCGCTGCGGCGTACGACGACAAGCCCCAGACGTACATACATCTTACCACACGCCGATCCCACTGTTCTTGTGCCTGCGGATCTTCGGATCTGCGGATGTTCGGATGTTAAAGAATGTTCTGATTTCCCTGAAATGGACATGATCAGCAGATCAGCAGATCAGCAGATTGTCACCTGAGAAAGAGACACAAGAACCACAATTCTGGTTCACACGCTCTCCCAGCCTGCTGACTTTCTCTGCAGCGCTCTTCCTGTCACCACATCATCCCTCATCCCCATCCCAACAGGATGCCCAACTCGTCCACATCCCACCCTCCGCGACTGTCGCGCCCCGACGCGCTACACACGGGGTGGGGCAAGACACACGAGGGCGGCATGGCATACTACAATCTGTCCTGGGGCGACCACCACCTGTTCGCGGACCTCGAGCTGCTCGACAATGTCCGCGAGCTGTGCCGCCCGGCAGTATTCCGCTGCTCCGAGGCAGCCCCCCTCCTCGCGACTCACATTAGAGACTGGCGACTCCGCCGACAGGGCCTGCCGGATATCGTCGTCCGCGACGTGTACTGGAGCCGCCGGGCGGTGTTCAACGTGCTGGGGTATCCCGCCCTCCGCGTTAAAGACGCAGGGACGTGGTGGGACCTCAACTCGGACGAGGGTTCCAGCTGGCTCGAGCACCGTCCGTCGGGCCTCACCATCGGCATGTGTCTCCCCGGCACACCCCCCGAGCACCGCGTGTTCCGTCTTCACCACCGTCACCTGCGATTCAACCGCCCAGAGCCCGACTGAGATCTGGTCGAGACGCACCCGCTGTTCACGATCATGGACTCGCCGGCGCCCCACGTCTTCTCAATGGAGGTCTATGAGGCGTAAGTGCGACATGTCTTGTTGAGGCCATGGATCTCAGACTGACAACCTTGCTCAGCCAGCGTGCAACGCGCAAAGGCAAGTCACCCCGCAAGCCAGCTCCTTCTGTGAAATCCACTCCCTCGGAGCGGAAGACTCGCAAATCATCGGGCTCTCCGCCGCATGCCAACGGCACCCACCCTCCTGGCACTACAGACAACGTCCCCGTCAAGGATTTCCGCCGTCTGAGCGTCGTTCGAAAGCCCAAGACCCCCAAACCCAAGAATGCCACCCCCAGAACATTCGACGACTACGAATACAAGGGCGCCTCCCCAGATGAAGCTCGCAATGGGTTTCCTCAGCCGTCCACCACCCCAGGGTCGAAAGGAAAGGGTGCTCAGAATGGCCGCCCCACGACGCACAAAGCCCCAGAAGAAGACAAGTTGGCCCAAGCGCCCGAAGTGGCCCTGGACACCAAGCGGCCCGTGATCGATCCTTCCGCGTACCCCCACGTCATTGACCGCATCCTCGACTATGCGTCCGCCCCTCTCCTGGCGAGGCTCCGCGGCGTGTCACAAGACTTTCGCCGGCGCGCGGACACAAGGCTCCTCGCGCACGTCAAGCTGGATCTCGACAAGCTGAGTCTCACGGCGCGTCTTGGTCCCGAGCGCGGTCGCGGGCCGCGTTTTGCGAATCCTGTCTGTTTCGACCCCGCCGGGGGCATCACCTGGTCGCGGCTGTTTGAATACGACGTGGTGAGCAGCGAGGATTCGTCAGAGGTGGAGACAGACAGCGAGGGCTATCCGACCGAGTACTGGGACAGCGACTGCGACTATCGGCGCCCACGGACGCGGTCCCCGATGTATGAAGATCGGCGTCAGGCGCCGCGGCGTGTCGAGGACTTTATGAGGCGCCTCGAGCTGTCGGACAAGGCCCTACTTGGCAAAGTGCACACGCTAGACCTGTGTGCAACCCATCTCGACCGCCCTACCATGCTCAGCATCTTCAACCTCTTTCCAAATGTACACACCCTGCGCACAATGGGCAAGTTCTCGATCGACACGAGCGACGACTATGTGCTCATTAAGACCACAGCTACGACGCTGATCGTCTTTACCTCTCCGTGGGGCGTGCACGCGGACATTGACCTGCCGCCAATTCCGAAGAACGTCAAGCGCGCAGTGTACCACGTCACATGCCACCCGACGGACGCGGACGCACTCCTGCAGCCCGAGGGCTTCAACAATCCCAGCGCGCTCGACGCCATGACCATGATCTTTACGCTTTCCGAATCCGCGCGGCAGATGTCGGCACCGCGTGAAAAAGTGTGGATCCACCCGGCATTCGAGCAGTATGCACGCGACCACCCGCCGCCGCCGCGTGAGGAGGAGGTCGAGGGCATGTTCCTGCACATGTTCGGAGCCATTCTCGAGGGCGTCCCGCGTATCAAGTTTACGCTTGTCGGGCTGCTGGAGCTTCCGCCCAAGTTTCTCTGCCTGCCCGACAGCATGGACACGCCGGAGAAGCGCCGCGCAGGCATGCTCTCCGTCTTCCGCAAGCGCGCAGAGGGCTATTCCTTCGTGGTGCGCGGGTACCCGTCGATGCGAGCTTGGCTGGACGACATCCCCCGCCGCGTCGTGTTCATGTCCCGCGACGAGTACCGGGCGTCCATCCCCGACGAGCAGTTCAGGCTCGAGACGATGGTGTAGATAAGATCTAAAATGGATATTGAATTTGACTGAAACGTGACAATGCATGTGTATCTATGTGATCGTGCCCTGTGGGGATGCAGTAGACACTCGCCGCTTTACATACGCCGCGGGCCGGTGCCTCTCGGCTATCGCTGCCTCGAACGCTCGGAGCTCAGCAACACATGCCGCTCCGCACACGCACCGATGTCATGAGCGGGGAATTTATGGGATCTGCAAGGTCGTCTGACACTCCGAAACACGGCCAGAGCCGCAACATGGCCGGCCTCTTGCGCGGTCTCGCGTCTTGCGGCGTTGTCATGCAGCGCACAACGTGCCTGTCTGGATATCCAGATCACAGCGAGTGCGTATCCACCAGTGCATCAGCGACGCAGCCTGGCAGACAATGCGGGTAATCTTGTTGATTTACCCGCGGCGTCGGTGTCTCCAAAGCCCTGCTGGTCTCCAGAGTGGCTCGGCAACCAAAAAGAGTGTCGGCGGCTCACGGATGCTTTCAGACGCCTCTCTCCAACCATTGGATGACCTTGGCCACAGCGTTGGTGCCGACGGCAGACCGCCATGTGCCTCCCCAGAAGTACGGGTCCCCAAGCCCACATGATAAGACCCAGAGATGAGATGATCCGGAGATGGTGTCTGCCTTGTCACCGTTGCTACCAACAATACCACGGGAAAACCAATCCCTCACCCCCACGCAGCCGGCTGATACTACTACCTGCGAAGCTGCGACCGAGAAGCAACAACATTTGGCAAGCCCTGTTCGGCATAGCAGGTCGCCCATAAAGAGCGGAGCCGTGTTGTAGGTGGGGAGGCGCCCCCAGTCCTTTCCGCTTCGATCACCACTCACACACATGCAGTTCCACCACGACGGCTACATCACCTGCGACCCCAATGTGCGCGTCGCGGCCGGTCGCGGCGTCGGGCGCTCCTCCGACCTCCCGTCGGAGATGGACGTCCTCATCGTCGGCGAGGGCCCCGCGGGGATGATCACGGCAGCGTCGCTGTCCCAGTTCTGTGACCTTGACGTGTGGCTCATCGAGCGCAGGCCAGAGATGCTCGTCATCGGTCAGGCAGACGGTATCCAGGCGCGCTCTGTCGAGACGTTCCAGGCATTCGGGTTCGCGGGGCGCGTGATCGACGAGTCGTACGCAATCACCGAGATGGCATTCTGGAAGCCCGACCCCAACAACCCCTCCAACATTATCCGAACCGCTACCGCCCCGGACGACCCCAACAAGGTCAGCGAGTTCCCCCATCTCATCATCAACCAGGCGCGCATCATGCAGTTCTTTGGCGACTTTATGCGCAACTCGCCCTCCCGGATGGTCCCCAACTACGGCATCGAGTATGTTAGCCACACGATCGACGAGTCGAAGGAGCACCCCATTACCGTCAAGCTCCGCCGCGTCGCCAGCGGAGAGGAGTTTTCGATCCGCACAAAGTACCTTGTCGGCGCCGACGGTGCGCGTTCCCAGATCCGTGAGGACATTGGCGCAAAACGGCAGGGCCAGCAGGCGCTGCACGCGTGGGGCGTCATGGACTCGCTGTACGTCACCGACTTTCCGGACCTCCGCACAAAATGTGCCATCCAGTCCAACGACGGTGGCTCCATTCTGCTCATCCCACGTGAGGGAGGCCAGCTCGTCCGCTTCTACGTCGACCTCGGGGAGGTCTCCGCGTCCGACCGGGGCAGTGTCCGCAAGACGCCGCTCGAGCAGATCATCGCCAACGCCAACCGCATTCTCCACCCGTACAAGATTGATGTCAAGTACACCGCCTGGTGGTCAGTGTACGAGGTCGGCCACCGCGTTACCGACCGCTTCGACGACGTGCCTCTCGAGGAGATTGGCCAGCGCCAGCCTCGCGTGTTCATCCTCGGCGATGCGTGCCACACCCACTCGGCAAAGGCCGGCCAGGGCATGAACGTCTCGCTCCAGGACGGCTTCAACTTGGGATGGAAGCTTGGCCAGGTTCTGTCTGGCGTTGCGCCGCCATCCATGCTGTCGACGTACAGCGCCGAGCGCCAGGTCATCGCGCAGAACCTCATCGACTTTGACATGAAGTGGTCGTCGATGATGGCTGCCAAGCCCGAGGATTTCGAGTCGCCTACCGCCCTCGAGGACTTTTACGTCCAGACGGCCGAGTTCCCTGCGGGCTTCATGACGGAGTACAAGCCGTCCCTAATCACTGGCAAGAACGACCACCAGGCGCTCGCAACAGGCTACACAGTCGGCAAGCGGTTCAAGTCGGCGCGGGTCGCGCGCCGCTCCGACGGCAACTACATCCACCTCGGACATCAGGCGCGTGCCGACGGCCAGTGGCGGATCTACGTCTTTGCGGACCAGCCTCCTGCCGGTGACAAGAGCTCCAACGTGGAGAAGCTCGCCGAGTGGCTCAGCACAGACCCCAGCTCACCCCTTGTCGGCCCCGTCGGCGGCAGCAAGCAGCGCAAGGACTGGATCAACGCCATGGTCATCTACCAGCAGAAGCACCTGGAGTTTGAGCTGCTCACTGCGCCCGCCGTGTTCCGCCCAACATACGGCAAGTACGGCGTGATGCAGTACGACCGCGTCTTTGGTGTCGTGCCGAACGACGACATCTTTGAGGAACGCGGGATCAGCCGCGACGGCGCGATCGTTGTCGTCCGCCCCGACCAGTACGTCGCCCAGGTCTTGCCCCTCACCGCGACTGCCGAGCTGGCCGAGTTCTTCGAGGGCGTCATGCCGCACCCTTCGCAGGCCAATGGACACTAGAGGGCGCGCATAGCGCGCTACCAGCGATAGGGCGATAGGACGTTGGTACCGTGTACGCTTAAGAGAAGCATTATAGAACGTGAACCATTGTGAGATATGTATTGGGCATTTGGCGGGCCGCTTTCATGCATTGTTTGGGACATCTTTTCTCTTTCATCTTGCAAGTTCTTCCCCATGGGTCGGTTTGTCGTACGCGCATCGCAGAGGAACGAGGGCGGAACTGGGCTGGATGCCTGGCATTGGGCAAAGCAAGAGTCGCACAACTGTTGAAAGGCAGTCTGCTTGCGCCGTCGCTCGCGCCGCCGCTAGCTCGTTTGTACGCTCCGTCGCTCCGTCGCTCCGTCGCTCCTTGCGCCGTCGCAGCTTTAACCGCCGTCACTCCTTTGTCCATGTAAACTTCCTTCTTCGATAGTCCCGCTTATGAATCGTACTATAACCGTCTCTCGACAGCAACCAATACCTCCACCGTACGAAGAACATCGCAAGGCCCAGTGCATCCCATCTACAGTATTACAGTAACCCACACATATCTGCTCTCGCTTCCCAACAAAGTCACTTCCCAAAGAAATTGCTCCTTGACGTAAACCATTCTATCCACCTCGCTGCGGCACTTAAACACGCCTGCTCTCAATCATGTCAATAGAAGGCTTGTCGTTGTCGTTGGAGATGGTCTTGGTGACGTTTCCGGCGTCCTCGGTGACCATGTGACCAGACTCGTCGACACCAACGACGTCCTTCTTGGCGTGGGTTGCGACCCAGCGCGTCGACCGGTAGGCAGGAACCTTCTCCTCGAATAACAAATCGATTTGCTCCAGGCGGAGACCCTTGCACTCAGGGAGGAAGAAGTAGGCCCAGATGAAGGCAAGCGTCGCGATCGGCGCAAAGATGAACCCGACCTTCATGTGGAGGTTGGCGTACGGCGCGTAGAGGAGGTAAGGCAGAGTGAATGCGACGAGGAACTGCATGATGATGCCAACAATGAATCCCATACGCGTTGTCTTGTCGCGGAGCTGTTGAGACGGCGTCTCGGCCGAGATGACATACGACAGAGGCGCCCAACCAAAGCAGAAGCCAAGAGAAAAGAGGATGATAAAGGCAACGGTTGCCGACTTGATTACGTCGCTGGGGTTGTTGATCGTCCCCAGACCAGCGATAACGTACATGAAGACTGCCTGGCATGAGGCACTGGCGATCATAAGAGGGCGGCGTCCAAGGACATCGTTCAGTCCAACGTTCAGGCTGTACATGAACAGCTGGAGACCGTTGTTAATAAGCGTGTAGTTGAAGGGGTTGATCGTCTCGAGGTCCTTGATAATGGTCGGGCCGTAAAGCGATGTGAACGCCTGTCCGGTGGCCTGCAGGAAGAAGTTGACGCCAAAGACGATGAGGGTACGGCGGAGGTTGTGTCCCTTGAAGCACGCGGCGTAAGATCCTGTGCTCTGAAGCTTCTCAGCCTCGAGGGAAAGCATGACCTGCTCAAGCTCATGCTCAATGTCGTGGTCTGCCTTGCGGAACTTTCTGAGAGACGCGCGGGCAGCATCCATCTTGCCAACAGACGCGAGCCAGCGGGGAGACTCTGGCTGGAACCAGATAAGCGACGACACAATGGCCGGAACGACGAGGTAGCACAGGAATGGAATCTTCCATGCCCAGTCATTCTTGATCTCTGCGGTGCGGTGGCAGATGCCCGAGATGACAAACCCGCCGACGGCAAACGACATTTGGTAACTGGCCACGGCAAGGCCACGCACACGGGCGGGGACAATCTCAGCCTGGTATACTGGGATGCAGGACATCTCCATGCCAATGTAGATCGAGTTGAGGCACCGCGCGGCAAGGAATTGACTGCGGGTCTTCGAGGTCACGATGATGGGGACGCAGCACATTGCCCAGATCGACATGGTGAACACGGTCATACGCCGGCCAAAACGAGAGGAGATCTCGCTACCGAGGACGATTCCTTTGACTGTTAGTTGTCAAGAACAAAGGGTAGTCGACCTACCAAAGGCAAGAAGGATAAATGGGAATGCGTTCGACTGCGCGAGAAAGCCTGCTGGCAGTGTCGGCTTCTTTCCCGCTGGCTGAGGGTCACCGAACCTCCTCCTGAACGGGTCCATGGCTTGGGTCTTGGGAGTCAGAAGATACTCGCTCGCACACGATCAGTCGCACTTACCTGACCAAAGCCATGGTTGTCGAAAGCAAAGTTTGCAGAACTCAGCGTAAGCAACAGACTCGTGAGGAACAGCCTCAGAGTGTAGTTCTGCGTGATCACATTGTTGGTGATGATGCTCATGGCGCCGCGGGTGGTGCTGGATCAGACCAATTGGCTGACAAGTGTCATGTGTGCCAGGGTGGGATATCGACGGTGCGGTTAGTCTGTGTGCGGTCTCTGAAGGCGAGGGGGGGGGATGTGGTTACTCTGCTTTGTGGTGTTATCGCCTTTTGTATCGCGTCAGTTAGTCGACCACCATTTTGCAGCCTACGCTTTTGCGGATAAAGACCCTTCGTCGGGTGTCAAGCTCACGAAAGATTGTCTCCTCAGCACCGCTCTGGTCGCCATCGATTTCTCGTGACGTAGCGAAGCAGGGCGGGTAAGCTTGATGGGACGGCAGTAGCCGCGCGCTGCAGCAGGCCGACCAGAGTACCAGAGTGCACAAGAGCAGTCAACAGTGACAGTTGGCCACCAAAGCCGAAATCAATTCTCCCCCATCCCCGAGGAGTGTTACGGCACGCAGAAGAGGCAGAGTTTGACTCAAAGTAGCTCCCCCTTACCCCAGACCCTGCTTGTATTCGTCGTTGGAACACTTCTACATTCGTTTATGCTACAGTAACGGCCTGATCTTTGGGAATGCAGACTTGGAGGATGTCTGTTGTATGGTGGTGGACCCCGGACCGACAGTGGAGCACCGGCGGCAGGCACTACACGAATCACGGGACAGAGGCAAACGGATATGGGGCAGGGTGCAGGGACAAGCGGCCAAGTACTTTAGAGGGATCTTACTTCTCACCTTGGTATCTCTGCACGTACTGGACGTTGTCCGAACTCTCGGCCTCCAGAGATGGTGGTCCACCAGGGCAGAAGAATGCTCGCGCCACATGCCACCACATACCCCGAAAATCACGAAGATGGCGAGACTCAAAAGGGGGTGGCCGAGATTTCCAAGGGTCCCAGCAGGTGAAGGAGAGGTGGAGCTCGGAATAACCGCGCGGGCTATACTCAGACAGTCGATCGCGGTCGGGATACTAACCCGCGCTCTCGGTCGGTCCCTGAACCTCTCCCCAGTGGACGCAGTGCCGGCAGTATGTCTCGGATCTGGAGGCTGCAGGTGACAAACAAGGCCGTCTGCCGTTCTCCGCCCCCTGGTCCCTGCCGCCAAGGTCACATGCCCATCACGTCACCCTTATCGCGCTTGTGGATGGTGGGGTCGCTTGTCAAGTATTCGTCGTTTGCGACACGACGAATGGAGATCATATGGAGAGCAGCTTTGGCCCCACACGCCCCACCCCACGGGAGGGGATTGGTTTGATTACTTACTTTGCTTTGCCCTTACGCGTCGGCTGCTGGCTGCAGAGTGTCCCGCCGTTCCAGAAAAGCTTACAAGATTCCACATCTCAGGTGGAGCATTCGACAATCGGGTAGTGGTATTCGACAACCAGGGGCGAGGTATTCGACAATTACGCGCCGTATCCGACAATCGAGGCCGCATTCCGCACCTCGTGGGACCCGTTCTTTGGAATACCGTGCTTGACGCTCGGCCGACACTCCAAGGACTCTGTACGGTACAGGTCGGATCGCGAAATGAACATCCTCTCACCCCTTTGCAACGGCGGCGCTTGTCAGAGAGCTCAGATATAACAAAGTCAACATTACCTGTAGACAGTCCTCCACAGCCACCATCACACGATACGCCACCATGACCCACAAGAACATCCTCCTCATGATTGCCGACGACCTCGGCAAGAATCTGGGCTGCTACGGCGCTGCTGTAAAGACACCACATGTCGACGCGCTGGCAAAGGAGGGAGTCCGGTTTGAGCGAGCATTCGCAAGCACAGCGTCGTGTTCGGGCTCTCGTTCAGTCATCTACACTGGTCTTCATACCCACAGTAACGGTCTCTATGGTCTCAACCACACATTTCACCACTTTGTGACGTTTGACCACGTCGAGTCGATGCCGGCGCTGTTCAACAAGGCGGGGTATCTCACTGGCATCATCAACAAGGTCCACGTCGGTACCCCAGCCGTATACCCATGGACCGTGCGAGACGAGAACGGATCGCGAGACCCCAGATGGCTTGCCGACCGGACGACCGACTTCCTCAGCCGGGCGAACAAGGAGGTCAAGCCCTTCTGCCTTACCATCGGGTTTACGGATCCCCACCGCGACACCACCCGCGGCGGTTTCGGCAACAACGTAGACTATTCCGGCACAAAGGAAACAAAGTACGACCCCAAAGACGTCGAGGTGCCGTACTACATGAACGACTTGCCGGCTGTCCGTACCGAGCTGGCCGAGTACTATCAATCAATCTCGCGTATGGATGTCGCAGTTGGACTCGTGCTCGACGCACTCGCTGCCTCCGGTCATGCCGATGACACCCTTGTCATGTTCGTCAGCGATAACGGGGCGCCGTTCCTCAACTCCAAGACGACTCTCTACGATGCGGGCGTCTGCCTTCCTATGATCGTCCGCACACCTAGTGGTCCGGAGGGTGCCACCAACCTCTCCATGGTGTCGTATGTAGACATTCTCCCTACGTTCCTCGATTGGGCCGGTGTCTCTCCGCAGCCGGCAGAGGGCGCCCCGAAGCGCCACGGCCGCTCCATCCTCTCCATCCTGGACGCCACCGACGCCCCCGACGACTGGAAGGAGGTTTATGGCTCCCACACATTCCACGAGGTGACAAACTACTACCCGACGCGGTTCATCCGCACCCCGCGATTCAAGTACCACCGCAACATCTGCTGGCAGCTCGACTTTCCCTTCTCGGCGGACATTTTCGCAAGCAAGAGCTGGGACGCAATGCGCAACGAGCCCAAGGTGGATGTCGGCGGCGGCAAGAAGGACCTGCTCCTCGGCAAGCGGACGCTTACGCAGTATCTCCGTCGCGGGCCAGAGGAGCTTTTCGATCTCGAGGCCGACCCCGCTGAAGTGCGCAACCTCGCCAACGACAGCGCGTACGCTGAGACCCTCAAGGAGCTGCGAAGCAAGGTCGAGGAGTGGCAGCGGGTCAGCGAGGACCCGTGGCTTTTCCGGGATGGCGTGTCTGTCATGTCCATGATGCAGTACCTCGGCGAGGACGGGTACCAGCTTCAGGAGCGGTTTGACTTTGAGCTGGAGAATCCGGGGACGGGCGTGCAGGCGAAGGCATAAGTGCAGACAGCACCCTGTTAGACTTCAAGTTGCTTAATAGTTGCCCTACTACTGTACAGTACGTCGTCACCCATTGTCGATCATCATACGGAAAGACACCGTAGCGCGCGTTGTTCATAAATCCGCTGTTCATGTACAAAAATCAAATAATTCCTCCCCTTTGGTTAATGTTTGGCTCTTGGGTAGCACCTGCTCCTGTGCAGACACTGACAGCAGCGCTATTCTGATGCATGTCAGAGCATGTCCAGATATTGACTACTGGTTAATTTCAGGGAGTTTGCCATGTGTCGCCACTGTGCAGCGAAGGGGTGCCTGAAAACTGCTATTCCGCAAAGTCCGAATAGCAAGTCTGCATGCAGCTCAGTATTTGCGACTCCCATGCATGGATATACTAGTGGCTCTTGCAAGAAGAAGATTTCCAGGCAGACAGCTACATTAGATCGATTTTTGTTGATTTTCTACAATGGTTGGAAGTGTCGCGCTATGGTGGGATTTACGTCGTGATCGACAATGCGACAACGTACTGTACATGTGTGTTATCTTGGGCAAGCGCCCAGGGCCGAGGGGTGAGCCAGCTAGTCTGATTGGTCTTTGGAGCATTCCCGGGTCGCTGCCTCCGGCCTGTGGGTGACGCAGGACAGAGTTATTCTGGTGCGCCAAGCCATGCGCATGCCAAGCCGCAGAAAGAATAACATGATCAAGCCGGGACAATAGCAATCAATGGACGTGTGTCCGCTTCACAAAAGCACAAAGTGCTGTTATACACATCACATATCACATATGTATGCAAGCCAGAAGCCCAAACTGGGGCCCATACGAAAGAGGGAATCACATTAAGTTGTTGTGGCCCGAAACCATGAAATCGTTCCGCCGGAGCTACACGTCGGTGTTGCGGCACATCCACGCGCCGGTGCTGTAATCACAGTCCTTGTACCAGGGGCACCAGAACGCCGCTGAGCTGTCAGTGGGTAGGAATTTGTCGCGTCAGAGGTCGAGCCCTACTCACAGCCTTTGCCGTCGTCGTAACAACAGTTGATGGTGGAAACCTTCAGCCCCAGAGACTCGGGTGTCGGGCACTTGAAGCCCTCGCCATCAGCGCCGTTGAAAGACTCCAGCCCTCCACGGCCCGTAGCCCCTCCACCCTCAGCTGGAGTGCCGTTCTCGCCTGCCATTGGCGCCGCGGAGACGATTGCGCTGAGGATAAACGGGGAAGCGATGAGAATGAACGTGCACGAGACCATGGTGTGTGGCTGGCTTCTTGGATGGAGAGGGCCATCCAGCTAGCTGTACTCGCCTCCAGTTATATACTTCTTGTGACCGGGATCGCTAACCTGCTTGTGCAACCCCCACGCCGCAAAGCCGCTACCGTAGGAGAGGACTGCCAATAGGAGAGAACAGTTCAAGGCGGTAAGATTACGGCAAGCCGGAACTGTGTTTGCGAGCGGTCAGTGGTCTGAAGGCATCGGAGACATGATCTTGGCGAGGTACAGTTCCTTGCTCGCAGCCGCGGCGGGGATGTAACAGATACACGCTCATGCCTCCGACGGCAACATGCGCTTCTAGCCAACGGTACCAGGAAAGTGTGTACATGACTGTCGCCGCTGAGCGTCCACCGCTAATCAGGTCCGCTAGAGAGATTGAAACGCGGTCCACCCACTCTATCCAGATGTGACGGTTGGGCTGTGGATGCTGGGCAGTGCGTACGAAGGGCATTACGGACTGGACACGAGATGAGGTCCAAAGTGCCTGGAAACTGGCCCATCTCGTGCGCAACCGTTTCAAACGAGGCCCCACACGGCGTCGAGGCGTCTCCTCTGTCAAGATCCCGTTCTACAACCCGGATATCCCGAAGGCTTACCCTCTGGTGTTGGACTTTTCCCGGTCTCCCTCGCCTCCTGGTCCTTCAAGACTGTGAGTACATACAGTCGCGTCCTCGCACATCCCATGACAACTCGGATGTGATCGAGCTGTGCGGGGCTCCAGAAGACTATGCGTTGCGGCCGTTGTTCTTTTTAATCTATCGCGGCAAGGTGGCCAAGTGGATCAGCGGGTCAGACGCAGAGATGGAATGTGAACAACAGAAAAGAAGTAAAACTCAGGCCAACCAGATGCCAAAAGGGAATCCAGAAGACCCCAAAGAGCCCCATGACGCTCTTCGCGAATGACAGAACCTAATAAGATGGAGGGTTCTTGATATGTCTGGGCGGAAGACCCAGGGTTGTGGCCATGATGAACAACAAATAGCCTTATCCGCGGTCACCTGCTCTCTCCTTCAATCATCGCGACCCGTTCGGCAAACACACACAGAGGCAAACATGATATCAGTTCAGACTGGTCATGTACCGAAAGCCATGGAGCAACAGAATGAGCAGCCATTGTCCTGGCTGCGTGTCCTCCGTGCTCCACACGCCGGGCGTTACTGATCTAGTGGGAGAGCCAATGGTATTAATGCCCAGACGTCCTCCTTTCCACCTCGGTTTCTCTCACTCTCCTCTGTCTCCTCACTCCAGTCTCGATTCACCATGCTTGTTGCCCCTGTTCTTGCTGCGTCCGCACTGTCCCTTTTGGCCACCACTGTCACGGCGGCCGCCGTCCCCTCCAATGCCCACAAAGTGACCATCCACCCCGGCGGGAATTGCGGCAAGTGTCTGGTACCGTTTGCGACGGACATTTACAACCACTGGAGCGTCCACCTGTGAGCATCGTGACAAAGAAGCACACTTCTTCTAGTTGTGCGCGGGGCTGTTATCGCAAACCTTGTTGCTGACATCAAGCGTCGACTGCAACCTCGATGACCCGGCGTCGTATTGGTATGTTGTCAGTGGCTACACGTACATCTACAGCAACGGACCTCAAACACCCAAATGCATGAGTGGCGGCTCCTGTGAGTGCTGGAAGGTTGAAGGAATGATGGGATCAGAAAGCCTGTAGTGCACCTTAGATCGCCCACCTCCGCACAGCTGACACACAGTCGGAAAGTACGGCTTCAACCCCTTTGACGGCCAGCTCCACTCCCTCTTCGATTGCCCCTCGCCCACCTGGCCTGCTCAGTCCCCCGCTCCGCCCCCCGACTCCGTTCAATGGCAGTACGATGGTGGAGCGAACTTCAAGCTTACTGGCACGAGTGCGTCCCTGTGTTTATCGCCTCTTCTGTGACATGATCGTCGCTCACATCAGATTACTGCATGGACCTCAAGGACGGACTGGTGGCTAACGGCGCGATTCCCCAAATCTGGACGTGCTACGCCAACAACAACAACCAGCAGTGGAGCGTTGTAAAACATTGAGCGACGTCAGAAGGGCTGGCTTCACGGGCAGTCGATGAGTCATCTCACCGTTTATCACGCCAGCCAGGTCGATCGATCCAGGAAGCTGGCGAGCATTCTGGCGAGCAGAGGATTCATTTCCTGTGGACATTTGTGGACTTTGTGGACCATAGTAGCAACGGACATTGGTTTCAACGCGGCGTCAGGCACAAAACCGCTACATACACCATTCACTATTCGCGCCTTTGTAGGTCAGTATCGAGCCTCTCATGTTAAAGTGGTAGGACAATGCCAGCGGCTACTATACATTGGGGCCAGCCCAGACTGAGTGGGGGCCTCCGAGCCTGATCTGCATCAGTAGGGAACAGTGTGCTTCTCTATACAGTACCACCACTTGTCACTTTGAACAGTTGACTGCCTAACATCTACAATGACCACACGTGCATTTGGCTTCTGACTTCCTACCACTACAGACACAACAGACGTCCCTACGACCTAACCCCACAGCCAGCGCTCGAACCTCGCCTTGCGGGTATGTCCCACGGCCGGGTAGTTGAGCTCGTCATCGTCGATCTCCTTCTTGCCGGTGGTAAAGTCCATCTCCTCACCGCGTAGCCAGCGCCAGCGGCCACCCTCCACAAAGACGTTGTAGAGCTTGTGGCCGACGTAGAAGAGGATGCCGAGGGGTAGGACGAGGTACGCGAAGAGAAAGTCGCGGATGCTCCAGTGGCCCTTGATGAACACCTTGAAGCCGTTGGTGAGGAAGATGAGACCGTAGCCGAAGACACAGATCCATGAAAAGCCCTTCTGACCACGACGGTAAAACCTGAAGGACGAGCGGTCGATTCCTTGAGCCTCGACGCCAGCGCGGAAGCGTAGATACAGCACATTCTGCATCCACAGGTCGAGGATCCACATGCCGCCAAGAATGTTGGTGATCCACGAGAAAACGGTGATGGCCTTGTCGCTGACGGACATGAAGGCGAGACAGGAAACTAACGTGACGGCAATGATGGCGTTGAAAGGCACCCCGCGCCAGGTCTTGAGGAAGAGGGCGGGCGCGTGTCCATTGATTGCGGCAGCGTAAATGTTACGGGAGGCGGTAAAGGTCAAGCAGCATCCAGCCGACCAGGCCGAAGTAAGAATGATGGCGTTGATAATGTGCGGTAGCACCGGCACTCCGAGCCTGTCAGCACCAATGACAATCGGGGGTGTCCCGTCGCCGCCGTTTCCGGTGAGCTTGGGGTCATTGTATGGCACAAGGATGCCGATACAGATTGTGCCGCCGATGTAGAAGAAGAGGAGGCGGAAGATGACGCGCTGGAAGACGTTGGGGAGGACGCGGCGGGGGKACTTTGCCTCTCCTGCGTTGTCAGCGCGACTAATAGCTTTTAGACCCAACCTGCTGTCATGGCCACAAAGTCGGGGCCTCCGTAAGCAAATGCCGCCTGAATGAAGACGCTCCACAGTCCAAGGAACTTGCCGAGGCCGCCCGGAACGAGGTACTCGCGCATGACGCCGGGATCCTTCCAGTAGCGGAATCCGTAGCGGTCGTGTTGGGGGTTTCCACCCAGCATGGTGATGACGGTGAAGAACATCATCATGAAGACAAGCAAGACCTTGAACGACGAGAACCAAAACTCGCCCTCGCCGAAGAAACGCGAGCCAAAGATGTTGATCAGAAGAACAGAGACCGTGAAGAGCGCGCACCACACGCCACTGTTAATGTCTTCGTTCCAAAACTTGATGATACTGGCAACTGCAGTAGCTTCAGCTGCGACTGTCACCGAGTTGTTGTAGATGCACAGCCACGCCATGGCGAATCCGTAGGATGGGTCGACGAAGCGGGCTGCGAACTGGAGGATCGATCCGTCGATGGGTAGGTAGGTGGTCATTTCGCCGACGGCATTGAATGTCATCAACACAAGAGCACCGTACAACGCGTATCCGAGTACAAGCGACAATGGTCCGGCGTATGAGAGGGACGTGCCGGTTCCCACGAAGAGACCGGTTCCAATGGCGCCGCCGATACCAGTGACAGTCAGCAAATGAGATACACAGGGTAAACTTATATCATCTGGATGTGGCGCGGGCGGAATGTCCTCAGCGTCTCCTTGTGGCGTCCACGCCCAAGTTCAGCCTCGCCCGCTGCTGGGACTACCTCGGTCACAGTCCCATCCTTGTGATAATGCTCGTATTTCTCGTCAAAGTCGGCCATGGTGGACGAGGAGGGGGGGGGGGGGGGGGGTTTGGAGAACCGACCAGGAAGCAGGAGGGTGCCGTATAAAAGTGAATGCCGAGTGTATGAACCGCGACGGGACCAGGTTGCACTATCCTCTTGGCATCTGCCTTATGATCGCTAACCGCTCGTCATCGTTACTGTCTGCATAATAGCCGGTGTACAGTGCAGCGCACTCGACAGATACGATGGCATAGAGCAGTGATGCTGGCCAGGTACTGTGCCACAGGAGAGCAGCAACGGGGTTCAAACAGTACAACCATGCCCAAAGCGGTGGAGGCCGAGGGGTGTCACTGTCAGCTGATGAGAGGCTGGCAGCCGCTCAAACGTTCCGAAGGCGGAAGCCATGTGGGTGAGTATATCTCCCGCAACATCGAGCAACATCACATGACACGGAGAATGGGATATCAATGAGATTAGTGGGTTGCCAAGGTACGATAACCTTTGATGCCATTGACCCGCTGCCCCAATATCCGAGACCCCGTGACGGTGAGACAACCCTAGGCGAGTTCAACGTGCAAGAGCAAAAGAGTTTGCTTACGCGGCGAGCCACCCACCTGCGCGTCACTGTTAGGTGTCCTACTACAGTACTGTACAGCTATGCGCTGCGGCTACCAGCGGCAGCGACAGGCACGATCACAGGCACCCACACTGAATCTCTCATCAAAGTACCATTTTATCGATACCGGACCAAACAATGGATACACGGCTGTGAGGTAGCCGCTGACGGTGCAAGCGTCATTTACGATAGCCGCCGCGTACAGACCGAGCTGGGGTCTCCAGTCGCCTGGTATGGTCGTTACGAGCATCGCGACGCGCCGCCATGGGAATCAAAGTGGGCAGTCGCGTGTGAGGGAGGTTACCGCCCTGAACCAGCTGAACCGGGGCTCGATTCCGTGCTGCTGACAGCCGATAGCGTATCGTCGACTGATGCCGAGCGCCCTTCCGACGTGACCTCCACCCCGAGATGAGCTAGTCTTTGACGTAGTGCCTCGTTCTCTTGTCGAAGTCGTTCAATCTCTACAGAAGTGCTGTCGCGTTCGTCAACAATGCCCGCGTTCCATTCATTCGGAGCTAGCGCCGCTAAGCTGGTCAAGGCCAGACCCCGGGACTGTTCTTACCGATTTCACTTTGCCGTAGCCGTTTCCGCTGGCGCACTCCTTGAGCCGTGCCGAATACTTGATTAATGCGCCAGAGACGTAGAAGAACAATCAAACCCACAAGCTCCTCTTCCCGCCCATGGAGGACGAATTCGAGTACGACTGTGACAACCATGATCACAGCATCGAAGAGGTGGAAGAGGAACACTGTGGTAGGCATCTGCCGGTCTCGTGCGGGTCCTTACTCTGAGCCCTTGGTCGTGCTATGCCATAGTATGCTAGCCCAAAGCCGAATAGTGCCGCAGGGATCTCGAACAGAAAGAGGAGGTTGAGTGCGAGAGAGAGATAGCCAAGTGGGTCAAACCAGTGGGGATCCTCGTGGCAGTGCAGCACGTCTGGGATGTTGGCCCTTCACTCACAATCTCCCCGTGCTCACGATAGCTCAGGATGGTGAGCACAGCTACTTCATCGACTATTATCTACACTGATCAGCGAGCGTTCTTATAGTGGGATTTTGTACTCGCGGGATACTCACAAGGAACACGAGTGCACGTTGGAACAGCCTATGGTCAAGAACCTTGCGCACTCGGCTGCGCGCCAACGCGATGTCCTTCCAGCCTTCGGGGACTTGGAGCATCTACAGGCATCGAGAGGCATGAAGTATTGTAAGGTTGAGCCATGCAAGCATCTCGTTCAACCGTGGCCGCTACTGATGATCTCCAGGACGACAATGCTTGCAAACCAAGACACACGTTCCCATGCAAATGGGCGCAAGGAATGCACAGATAATGACTCATCTGACTCGTAATGGCCGCTCGATGACGACGGACAGGTGCAACGCCGCCCGTCCTGGTGTGCGGCATCAGCTGCCTGCCGAGCCCTGTGTTGCTAAACAGCGATCAACGACAGCAGCGCCGTAGCCTCCAGTGATATTATATCCCGGCACGTCGGCCTGCTCCTATTGCACAAGCAATGGAGTTGCAAGCCGACTGTTGATCGCCCTCGTTCTCTAGAGTCGAGAGCGTCTTATGCCCACCAATGCGCTCCAAGAAGTACCTTTTGTTGCTCGAGTCCATCAGATCTCAATGTGGGCCTAGTATGATCCGTCCGGATCCTCGCGTTTTTCGCCTCCACGTTCTTCGCCTGCGTCGACACGTCTTACTACCAACCCTTCCTGACACCCAGAATTCAAGCCGACGTGATCCCCCAGGTCATGCAAGTCGAAGAAAGCACCTAGTAATGATGATATGCATCCTTATTCAGGGCATTGTTATTCATCTCTTTAGCTTTCGGCTTGCAGTAATTCAAAAGCATGCTGCCAGGATTTTGCTCTTGCCCAGGGCTGTGTCACCTTGCGTGCCCCCTGCTGAACAAATCACACCAGCAGCTAGCAGATCTGGGCTACTCTTGCTTGCTGTGTATCGATATATCGACTGTCGGTAGGTAGCCCCGCATGTTGGCTTTTCCCTACAATCTCCTTGACCGCTCATGTCTGGCCATCGTGGTGGACCCTGTTTGTACATCTGGCCAACTGGGGAGAATGGTGGCTCTCTGTTGGACGAAGGGTGTCGCCTCTTGCCATGTGGTGCACGCCGACTGGGAACCTGTTTCACTTGTGTTGTGGTTGAACTGTGCAGAGAGTAGTAATAAAAGCCACCATCGGCTTGTGCAATTCAACGCCTCCTCCGGCCCTTCGGCACGGCTCGGCCCACTCCGGCCCTCGGGGCCGTCGGCTCTGGCAAACGCCACAACGGCGCACTGGCTGTCTCCGCATCGATCAAGCCTCGCCCCGCTGAATGTCAGATAGAGTTTGACTGGAACAGCCATTAGAGGGCGCCACTAAAGCCACTAATCCCCCGAGCAGTGGTACTGTACCAGAGACCAGAGGGTGTGGGTCCCACGCATCACTGGAATGAGAATGGGGCGCCAGGAAAACCTTGATCGATTACACCCATTCATTCGCCATGCCATCACCGTTGCTGCGTTTCGGCCATTGGACGTTTTGCAACGTTGCACAACGATCCACTCACAGCTCCTTCTATCTACTGCAGCTGTGCCCCTACATCCTCCGCCCTGCCCCTCAAGGGCCAATAGCCCTTACTTCCCCCATGCATCGTAAGTTATAATAGTGGTAAACCGAAATGGTAATGTCCGTAGTCTGTTTTCTAGAAGCTCCGGCGGGCGCGAGTGTCCTTGCGGACACAAACCTTGTTGTCAAGGACCCATCCGGGAGCGCACTTTGAGACCATGCACTGGCCTTGATGGCATGAGACACCGCCGACAGCAACGCCAGGGAGCGTGGTGCAACTGCAAGTCAGACTTATGGTTGTAATGGAGAGCTGTGGGGGGATGACTTACTCAACACCAGTGGTGGCATTAACTCCCCCGTAGTACCCGTTTGAGCAACCGCCGCAGGACTCTGTGAAGGTGTTAGTGGCTGTTTCGCTGAACCGTGATGGGAACCTACCGAGCTCAGCTTGCGGGTCAATGCACTCGTACTGGGCTGATCCCGGGATGAGGCAACCGACCAAACCGCGGGGGCAGTAGGCATAGTCGCGGGCGTCGGCCTCGGCACGAAGCTGCTCCTGGAGGGCCCTCCTGGCACCGGGAGCGGCGGAGATCTCGGGGGCCGCGTTGAGGAAGAATGTCGATGCTCCGGTGCCGAGAGCGCGCTTGCGAGCCGCGCCATTCGACCAGGTCCCGGCATCGCCGCACTTGGTAGCGGTACCGCCGGAGAGAACAGTTCCACAGGTGCAGCCCATTGAACCGCCGTTGAAAGTAAGGGCGGCGTACTTGTACAGCTTGCACGCGTTGAAGCACTGCTCCGAGTCGGTCACGGTGGTTGTCATTCCACCAGTGAGAGTGGCGCCAGTCAAGCAGGTGGAGTACTGCCAGTTACCGGCCTTGTTCCACGTCACCCGCCAGTCGGGTTTGATCACGCTGACGCCAAGGAGGCCACCCTTGTGGCAAGTGTTTCCAGAGGTGGCTGGTTGTGAGCATGGACTGGCCGAACCGGCATTTGCTACTTACCAACATCGTTGTACTGAGGGCCAGGCTTCCACTTGTTTGCGTTGACACAGTAGCACATGTTCAGCAGGTTGATACCCAGAACTGACAGCGCCGGAGACCAGAGGGTGTAGTCGTAGTTACCATTCTGGCACATAGTCTTTCGTATGTCAGTAGTGTCTACAGTAACAAGGTGTGCCACTGGCATTACTCACCTCGCATTGCCCGAGAAGCACGTTCCCCACAAGAGTACCGAGAGTGTCGAGGACATTTGAGCTGGAGACTGTTAGTGGACGGCAACTATCATCATTTCGGACTCACACAAGGCTTCCACCATCGGCACACTGAACGAACACTCCAGCGGCCATGGTCTGCGAGACCAAGGAGGCGAGGAGGAGGAAGATGGCGGTGACTTTCATTTCCGGGATGTTGGTTCGTGTTTGGGTCTGATCACACCTCCCAGTCCAGCTCCGGGGTCTTTATATACTTGCGGGGTGGGGTGACGGACCGCTTGCGCAGGCAGCACAACCCCAGTACAACCGAAAGCAAGACAGGTCAACAAACATGGCTGGTTCCGTCGGGTTCTCCAGTCAGTGTGGCAGAGGAATCAGTAACGACAACAGAGCTCTGGGTCTGAGGGTACGACCCCAGTCCCACCTGCCTGAGAAACAGCAGTGCCAGATGAACGCCATGTACACCAGTCGGTCAGGTTCAAGAATCAATGCGTACCTTGCTAACAGTACCAGCGCCATCAATACACACCCACATCTGGTGCCCTTCCCCCCTTCAGTTCGTGTTGGTCCGAGATGGGGGAACGCCGAACCCACTGTTGAGGCGTGAATCGCGTACAGATCGCATCTTGGCTGTTGAAGGGTTCCGCCTACCAGTTCCTGTTTGCTGGTAAGGCGTTTGCACCTGTGAAAGCGGTCCTATCCTTGTGTTACGCGCTTGACCGTATGAATGAGCCCAGGCCGCCTTGCCGAAGAGCAACATCTCTTTCGGCAGCATGTGCCAACTTGCTCATCAGACAGCAATGACATGCTACTACTGTTCGATGCTCAAATGCCGCCACACGCCACACGCCAAGTAGAGCTCAGGATCATCGTATCCCAGGAACCCACAAAAAGGATCTTGTAAAGGGAGACCCTGTTCAAGAGATCTGGGTCGGTGAATAGAGTAATCCTGAGCTGGTGGAGCCCTCGCCCAGGCACACGCGAGCAGAGAAACGCACTAAATTTATACACAAAAAGCCCGAGCTGAATCGAGGACACGCAACGAGTCAATAGTCAATTCCGGGCCTCCGAATCCTTACACCGCGGTTGATTCTACGCGTTCACAGGACATTCCGCGGAAGAGAGCTAAAGCGATCTGCTGGGTTGGCCTACCAACGTTAGAGAGCATTCGCACTCAGGGCTCCGGTTCCAAATGCCAAGTGCACCGGAAGCGTGTGGGGCGAGTTTGAAGGAGAATTCGGGGGAATAGTTTGAGGCCAAGGCTCACGCATTCTTTGTATCCACATGTTTAGTACACTGCTTACAGTATGTCCAACAGTAGCAATAGTGAGAACCATTAACTACATCAGGATCCGGATTTGCGACACATTGTAGGGGATCAATCGGCCTTGAACTTCTCGAATTGCGGCGTGGGGCCACAAAGCACTTTACCACGACTTGGCACTAGTCGAGCGGCGCCGAATGGACAAACACTGGGGCCATGGGGCCACACCCCGTTTGTCGTACACAGTCTGCTACCTGCCTCCTTGGCGCTGTAGTTGAGGAGGCTTCCGAGTGGGGCCTGCCCCCAAGGGCTGTCCGCTCTGGGAAACGCTCTGAGGCACAATTGCCCAGGCTGTGGGGTGACTACGTCGCCTGAATTAGCTGGGGGCCAGCTCTGACGCGGAAAAACCGTCCATCAGTAACTGCAGGCATTTCAAGGGATGTAGAATGAGTTGCCGAGTCGATAAGCCATGTGTAACAAGAGTGGAAAGGGGGGAGCGTCCTCGTTTTCCGGCCAGTGGTGGTGATGGGCAGCTGCGAGCCGTTTGCTTCCCATCAGTCCTATTGGCAGGCGCCGCGAGTTGCAAGCTGCTCCTCGATTGGACCGACCCCGACAGGGCGATATGGAAGGTGATCGGGACCCCAGGGCGGAGAGCTTCTTTTCATTCTTTGGACTGTTGGGGTCAGGACCCATAGGTGTCAATGTGGCGAGAGGTGGAAGAAGTGTGTGATTTGGAGAAAGTCCGAGAAAACCCCGTTGAGAGCTTGAGAGTTTTGCGGACAACCACGTGCAGTCGCACGGGCCCAGCAAGTCAGACCACAACAGTAGTGTGGACTAGTCTGGCCGTAAGATCGGTATGCCGAAAATGACCCATGGCGCCGACGAAAATGTTTCGGACGGATATAAGTGGACAAATGCCCCAGTCACTCCGCGGCCCGTGGAATTGCCCGAACTCACGTCTACACAGCTGCACACCAGTCAGTTCTGTACAGCGTCGGGGTATATGACTATCTTGAGAGTGTCACTGGCTCACTGATCTGAGAGGTAAGGCTACCGATATGAGGACTGTATATACTGTATGAGGACTGCAACGCTGCACGTTGCAAGTCACAAACCATTTGCTTCCGCCGGATTTTTAGTTCCTGAGTGAGCTGTGTTGCTGAGCGATGACCCTCTGGTACAACAAGCTGCGACCTGACTTGGGGCAGTGGTCGATGTTTACCGCAGTGAAGCGGAGGCTGTGGAAGCGGTTGCAGTTTGGACGAGAGCTGCCAAAAGTGCTCAAAGCTGTGTGGTCTTGCCTAGCTTGGCTCTCTGCGCCCAAACACGCCAACGCAGATGCAGAAAATGCAGATGATACAGACGAGGGGTGTGGAGCCCCGCACTAGTAGAAGATAGGAGGATCGGCGGGGGGATTGGCGGGATCGACAGCACGAGGGGCGGAGAGATCTGTGACGTCATTTTGAAGCAGGAACAGAGGGGGGGAGCAGCTAAATTGTGACAGACTGTGTCCCCGTGCGCCAAAGCGCCAGACGGCCAAGCGCCAGGTACGCCAGGATCCGCCAGGAACGCCTCGATCCGCATGCGTCACAGGATCGGCATGGGCGCAAGGGGGCAACGAAAGGGGGGATCTGCAGGAGGATCGGCAGGAGGATTGCGCAAGGGGATCGGCAGCACAGAAAAGAGATGGCGATGCGAGACATCTTCATCAGAGGACCTCAGAAGGATATTAAAAGAACGGAGAACGCAATGTGGCCTCGGGCAGAATGAAGTATCTAATATCACGCCCTGCAAGCTACAATTTCCTCCACAACATGAACGACACAACAGCAGTCCATCGTTCCAGGTTCCCGAATCCTACACCCGAGTCGCAGAGCGAGACCAGCCGCAACACGCAGGATCAGGATATACGTCATCCTGAGGCCCCGCCCACACTCGAAGAATTGGAAAGGAACTCTGGGCTGGGGCGGTTAACAATCTGGTTGATCAAGGGCCTGATGCACGTATTCACGGCTTACGACTTTGTCACCAGAGGACGAACAGGGCCTCCCCCGGAGAGTGAGTACAGTACTTGTAACTCTTACCTAGGGCAGTAGCTGATCACTTTAGGTCGCAACGAGGACGCACGGCCGACTCACGACATCACCGGCGAGCGGATTCTTTACGACCGCGAAGGCATCCGTGTGGGCGTCATGTTCCAGTATGAGTGGACGTGGTGGGACAAGATCGGGGTGTTCTTTTCCATGCCCTGGTTGATGTGGCGCATATTCCGATGGGTCATGGACGGGCAGGGCAATGAACTGCCTGACCCCACGCCCTACAAACCGCATGGCCCCATGCTGCCTGAGATTAAACAGCTATGGAGGGAGCAAGAGGAGCGAGAAAAGGGGCGATGGGAGGACGAGGCGAAGATCAGCACCGATACGGAAGCGGGAGGCGATAATAAGAGTAATCGGGCGGAAGGCGGCATCATCGAGGGGATCCCGAAGGCGCAGTAGGTGGACATGCTGCCTACATACTTGGCAGATGAGCAAATGAACGCGTGCACCAGCTTTCTCGTGCCACTTGACCGTCGTCCCCACTGCATGCACCGTGTACTGTATGGCTTGCAGGAGCCGCCCTGAGATACTGTACTGCACTGCACTCACAGCTTGACAGGAGCCGGGTCCGGTGTCAGTCAGGTACAGTAGCCATTGGAAGCTGCAGACTACGGTTGATGGAGGGTTTTCGTGTATGTAAGGCCACGGGGCTCTCGACTGTCGAGATGTGTGTCCTGATCTCGTCAAACGCGTACTGATATACTGCACGCACTGTACAGAGGCGGGGGGAATGATTGCACCACCCCACCTTTTTACACCATAGAGAGCGATACTGGGCAAGCTCTGCTGCAACAATCTCATTCTAAACAGGTGCTGATTTTTTGGTATGATACGCATTAGATATACAGCTACCTGCACTGTTAAAATCGCACTTCAACATGCATCCTAAGTAGGCGGCATGAGGTGGTCAACATTCTTGAGGTTGAAATTCAGGGACAGCAGGCACAAGAGCAGAGGAAATTGAGTGTGGCACCTGTCGAGGACATCCAACCCCGTTTAATGCATCAGGAAAAAATCAGAAAAATACAAGAGACCTGTCAGTAGCTAGCATTGCCCTCTAGGCGACACCTGAGCAAGTCCCAAGACTCTAGAGGCACTGTGGGAGGCAGCGTCGCCGGTCGCAGATGGCGGTGAACGACGCGCTACGGTGTAAATTCGGCAAGTGGTGCAAACTTTGCCCCCACCTGTGTACGTACTGCGTACTGTACGTGTACGCACGTTGGTGCTTATCTGACACACGTTCCGAGTTCCCAGCAGACCCCAGGCCCCGTTCCAGGATTCCAGAACATCCAGAACCCATTGTACCGACACCCTGATTCACACCTTGGCTCAGGACGGCGTTTAGGCCCACTCTTCACACGCCTTTTCAGATGAACATGGAAAGCGCTCGGCGCTGGTACATTGTTGAGACTATCACGCAACGATGCAAGCCTTTGACTGCTATCAAACTTTGATGTGGATGTAACTGCCAAACTTGGTCTTGGGAACGGTACGCGTGCCGTATCCCTCGCGCGTGTTGAAGTTGTACTCCTCGACGACTACATTGTTGCCCTTGACAGCGGTGACCCAAGCAACGTGGCCAGGGCCAGAGTCGGTCTGAGCAATGCAGCCGGGGACGGGCTTGTTGTCGACCCGAATACCGGCCGACCTCGCGGCATTGTCCCAGTTGTAGGCATTGCCCCAGTGAACATTCTTGTATTGGTTTGTGAAATGGATACCGAGACGCTTGTTGATGCGGAAGGCGACAAAGGAGGTGCACTCTGGAAAGGTAAGCGGGAAGGAACCTCGCCGCCTGGCAAGATCACGGAGCACTCACGGCACTTGTAGAAGTTCCACGGGTCGACACCACCGCAACGGCCGCTGTAGGGATAGTCGTTCTTAGCGGGTCCGGGGATGCCGCCGCCACCGCCGCCACCACCACCACCACCGCCGCCGCCGCCGCCGCTGCACTTGGTGGTGACATAGCCGTTGACGCCTGTCTTGACGTAGTGGTCGGCGACGTAGCAGCCGTCCTGGGTCTTGTCCCAGATATTGTTGCCCTCGACGTTCGTGCCAGGCGTTTGGCAGCTGATCTTGACATCGGTACCCTTGGGATATACCTTCTTACTGGCAAAGTTGGTTCCGGGGCCAGTGCGGCAGTTTACGCCGTTACCAGAGATGGGATAGGCGGCTACGAAACTGACCACCCAAGCGAGGAAAACAGCGACGAAGAGTGTAAACTTCATGATGGTTGTGAGGCAAGCCGGAGCTAAATGAGATGAGATGATGAATGGGGGGGGAGCTTGTTCGAAGGGCAAGTAACGGCGCAGAGCTCCGTCATTTTATACCATCCAAGGTTGTCTACATGACACCCATGCTGAATGGCTCACTGGCGCCCTTAGTCTCGCCTTTGCGATTGAGAGGAGATTCTGCAAGATACCCTTTTGCACAGCAAGTCTTAGAACATTGTAGTGCGGCAGCGGTGCGGTCTCAGTTATCCCATGTAGTGATGACTATGGTCAGCGGGCCGAAGGTGGAAACGCTGAATCCGTCGGAGGGATACAACAATTGACGATGGGCGTGGTTGACGCGCGCTAATGTGGACTTGGACGCGTTCCAACGCAACTCCAAGTTCTTTTTTTGGGTACGGAACGCGGCGGGAAGGAAAAACACGTTGGGTGGGTTCCGGGTGGGTTCCGGTGGAACGGTATGTGGCGACGCGCGACACCATCCTTTGCACCGCCTAGTCGGCCCGTCTGTGGAGTCTGCTCGCTTCACCCGGTTCTTTCCGTTGGTACATGTTAAAAGATGGATAGTGGATACCCACAATCCATGCATGACGGCAGAACACATGATGCATATCTAACGTTAACGACACGGTGGCACGAAACAGCCGTATCCACACAGGCTTGTGCCGCATGTGACCTTGAAACAAAGTACCGAGCTACCGAGCGCGTCTGCGCTATCCCCCACGGAACAAAGTCGCGTTTGAGGTTATGCCAATCTGACTCAACTCCAGCGGAAACCAACTTTAAACAAGACAACCCGTCCACTTTGCCGCAGCCGGAACGGTCTGACGAGGCCGCGCATAATCGTACTCGGGAGATGAAAGTGGCCTGGGGAGGAGATTCGGAGATGGAAACGGAGCGAGTAGGGGAGCCGGAGGGGGGAGGAGTGGGAGTGATGGGGGGCTCGATAAATGATATAAGAGTGGCTGCAATGTCCGTGACAAGAGCAGACAACTTCTCCACATCCGTATCTTGTCACCCCGATCTGTTCAACCCCTACTGTAACCCGTTGTCTCACTCTATCACTGCATTCCACAAACGCCATGAAGCTCATCATCTTGAGTGTCCTTGCCACCGCCGTGGGACCGGTGTTCGCGGCTGTGCCTCCCAGGATGTACCCTATCAGCGGGAACAGTGTCAACTGTCGGTCCGGACCCGGTACAAACTACCCCAGCAAGAAAGTTTATCCCAAAGGCCACAGGGTGTCCCTTTCATGCCAGACCCCCGGGATGACCGTCTCTGGCAACAGCATCTGGGACAAGACTCAGGATGGTTGCTATGTCGCCGACCACTACGTCAAGACAGGCGTCAACGGCTATGTCACCACTAAGTGCAGCGGGGGCGGCGGCGGCGGAGGTGGTGGCGGTGGGGGCGGTGGTAACTGCGCCGCTCCGACAATCAACAAGGACACAGTCGATGCTATTCTCTCATGGGAGGGTTGGTACTCTAACATCTGTAAGTGACGTTGATCGCAAGTGCATGGGTTACCGCTGAAGCCCCACTCAGACACCGATGCGACCGGTCACCCAACCGTAGGCTACGGCCACTTGTGCAAGGACAAGCGGTGCTCGGATGTCAAGTATCCTATTCCGCTCAGCAAGGCGAATGGTCTGGCGCTTTTCATGTCAGAGATCAAGGTAAGCATCGACCACGTTCATCCTTACTGACGCTTCCAAGACGTTCCAGAATTGTATCAAAGGAGCTCTCGGCCCCAAGGCCGTCCTCAACCAAAACCAATACGGGGCTTTGGTCAGCTGGGCATTCAACGTGGGCTGCAACAAGCAGTCTCAGGTCGTCAAGCGTCTGAACGCGGGCGAAAACGTCAATACCGTACTGTCGCAGGAGCTTCCCAAGTGGGTGCACGGCAACCACGGCGAGGTTATTCAAGGTCTCGTCAACCGCCGCAACAAGGAGCTTGCGCTCTCAAGGAAGGCTGGCTCCGGCCCCGCTCTTCCGGTCAAGTGCTGAAGCATTCACATACTGTTCAGTGACTCCCACTGGGCCATCTCGGTGGGGAACGAGTGCTTGTCCTTTACTAGCTGTACTACCCACTGCCTCGTCCGATTCGTTTCTCAGTTTCACAAGTTGAAAGATGTATTTCAGATGTTCGTTCATTGTCAGCCGGTTTCACTGCTGTGAGTAGAAAGCGCTTAGTGCGGAGTGTACTTGCGACAGCACTTGTGATAAAGGAAGCATTGAGATTGCGCACTCTGCCCATAGGACAAGTTTACGGCCTTGTTCTCATGGAGTCCTCGATCCTTCCACTGTGAGGACCGATGATGCTAAGCTTGAGCTTGACTCTGACGGGAATGGTACAAAGCTGCCAAGGTACCGCGCCAACTTGTGCCCGCTGTGCCATCAGTCGTGTAATGGTCAGAGACGAGTGGAGATCAACATTCATGGTGTACGAATCCCGCACCGACTCACCAGCGGCGGGGTGGAGACGGTTAGACAGAACGAAGGGCATGGTGGAAAGCATATCTATCAGTGCGGCATGTTTCCACAAGCACTAACTGTTGTCAGCTATAGGGGGCAGCACCCGACAGCGGCAATCTAGGCACCCGGGAAGAATCACCGAGAAGTCCAGGTGGATGAACCTCATATGGACAACGGGCCCTTCCAGCTTCGTGCGCGCGCAGTCTCGCAGTCAGGTGTTGTTGGGCGGCGGTGTCCATGGACGGAACGTACCACTTCAGGCATGAGAGTAACGGAGCAGCTGATTAGAACCGGGAGAGGAAGTGTTCTACAGTCACATCGTGAAAGAGTTGTCGAGTCTTGTCTTGTCTTAATCCGGTTCAGGCTAATCGGCTAATTTCTCGAGTCGGCCAAATCCGGGGCCATCGTTTTTTTAGTCGGGGCTGGCGACGTCGTGCACACCCCCGGGGGCGTTGCTGTCTTGCATCTCTTGGTATCTTACAATCTTCCATACTTTCATTCTTTTCACGATTCTCTTTAGGATCTCCTCTCCATGTCCTGCACTCCACCAAAGTGGGAACAAAGTTGATGACGCAAGCAACGGCGACGCCACATGTTGGACAGGCGGAGCAGGGCCTGGCCCCTGTCCCCGATGCCTCCGTAATCACCAAGTTCACCGAAACCGACCCCGTGCTTGTCGCGCTCGAGCGTCTTCGCCGACTGCGCGCGCTCGCCGATGACGGGCTCCGCATGCCTTGGGGCTGGAAGGTGGGCTCATATGATTGCGCGTGCTGACGATACCAGTGGCGATCGCACTCAGCCTTCATGACTGGCGTAGTGACTCTCGGCATCGCCGCAGACTTGCTCACCTACTCAATCGTCGTACCTGTCCTGCCCTACCGCCTGCAAGATCTTGGATACACAAACATCTCGTCGTTGACCGGTTGGCTGCTTTTCGCGTATTCTGTCGGAGTTGGTGCTGGCACGTTTCCAATCGCAATCTACTTTCATCGCTATCCCTTCCGGCGCGGTCCGCTCGTCGTCGGTGTGATTGCGATGGAGGCCTCGGTGGTACTGTTCATGCTCGCCCCGCCGTATTGGTGTATGGTCATTGCCCGCTTTCTCCAAGGCGTGTGCTCTTGCGTAGTATGGACTGTCGGCCTGGCGCTCGTGTGCGAGAATATCGACCCGGCCCATCTTGGCAAACACCTCGGCTTTTGCACTGCTGGCCTGTCGATCGGGATCACTATCGCTCCTCCTATCGGTGGAGCCCTATACAAGTACCTCGGATGGCACGCGCCCTTCGTTCTGTGTATTATCGTGCTTGCAGTGGACCTCCTTGGCCGGTTTCTGATCTTGGAACGCCGCGACTGGGAACGGTTCGAGCGCAAGCATTCCGATGAGCTTGCCGCAGCCGTACTCCGTGGGGGCCAGGATGTGTCTGCGCAAAACTCAGACGACGTTGCGAGGCCGAGTAAATCCTTGGATTGTCAATTGGCCGACCACAAAACGGTGGTGACAGCGGATGACGATCTTGTCCCAACGATGGATGAGAAGCACACCCAAGAGACGCAAGACGACAAGGACAGACCACCAACGACTGCCAACGACGAGTTCTCAATCCTCGGTCTTCCGCATCCGCAACCACCTGTCGAGCTGCCCATCTGGAAGGTCCTCACAACGCTTGCCTCCCTTCCGCGGGGTCTTGTTGGCTTTTTCCTCGTGTTCATCTACGGCTACGTGATCGGATGCTTCGACGCGACAATCGCCCTACGAGTTCAGGAAGTATGGAACAAGGACGCAGACTTTGTCGGGTACATGTACCTGATCGCTGCGTCGCCTGCGTTCTTTGCCGGTCCCATTGCTGGCTGGCTCGCGGACCTGTATGGTACAGAGCTCGTGCTCTTTCCGGCACTCGTCATCTCGCTCCCGTTCCTCCCGCTCATGAGCCTGGATAAGAGTCTTCCGCTGTTCATCTTCTTCTTCGCGGTGATGAACACTGCTGCGACCACCGTCTCCTCCATTGCTTCCCTTGAGATGGCGACGGTAGCAAAGTTCCGCGAGGGCATCAGCGAGCTACACATGTTTGCATCCGTCAACCTCTCGTTCGCCGTCTCGACGGCGATCGGCGCCACTGTCGGTGGTCAGATCTACGACCACGTTCGGAACGGATGGAGCGTCACCTGTTGGATTGCCTTTGGCGTTTTTGCGGCCGTGTTGATTCCCGAGTTTATCTGGGTTGGCCGACATCCGCTGCTTTTCCGACTGCTGGGTAGGAGTGGACCCAAGTCGGGCATGTCGCCAAAGGAGCTCGAGGCGTATCTGCGTGCGCGGGATGAAGAGTGTGGGGCGGGTCCGTCGATCGGAAGCGAGGGGACTACCACAACTGCACACAGCGCGTGTTCGGCCAATGGGCAGGAGGCGGCGCAGAATTCCTCGACAGCGCCGAGAGTTGCCGGGGAGTCAAGTTGCGCGGCGCAGGCCGCGGTGAAGGATGTTTAGCTGGCTGGGAAGGCCGGCCCTTGATCAGGGAGTGACT
Source organism: Apiotrichum domesticum (assembly GCA_001599015.1). Classification (NCBI taxonomy): domain Eukaryota; kingdom Fungi; phylum Basidiomycota; class Tremellomycetes; order Trichosporonales; family Trichosporonaceae; genus Apiotrichum; species Apiotrichum domesticum. The sequence continues at coordinate 39,091 of BCFW01000001.1, read as the reverse complement.
TGGGGGGTTTATATCTTTTGGGATCTCGTAACGGTATATCTATGCATCATCCTAATGTTCATGTTTCCTTGCGACCTGCACTCTGTGACACAGAAACATGGTTGTCCATTGCGTCCGTGTCTTCGACGTGGACGGCTAAACCATGTGAAATTGTGAAACCTGCAACAAAGAATGACGACATTTCGTGTCGGTGCACAGGACGAAACGCGGTTCACGCCAGCACGCGAGGTACCCGGTTCCCGCAAAGTACCTGCGCCACCGAACAAGGTCCACCGTGAACAACACTGTGAACATGGTGACAAGGTGTGACTCGCGTTTAACACTTTCGCTTTCTCCCAGTCAACATGAGCCGCGCAGATCCCCCAGACGACGCCATCGCTCGCTCTCCGCTACTAGATAGTATTGAGCCCAAATCCCAGCCCGTCCTGTATGCTCCCCGGCAGAGACGGCGTCCTCGGTCGACTGTCCGCGCATGCTGCTACTGTCTCTTGGGGGTGGTTGCGGTAGGTCTGGGTTATGGTACATGGACTGTCGCGAAGAGTGTCCATGGTGGGATGAAGGTCCTCCGCTCCCCATTCGATGACATGATCGCGGTTGACGGCGACCCCGAGGGCGCTGTGCCCATCATTGGGAACGACACCGTGTTCGACGTTGCGATGACGGTGTGGGTGCGGAAGCCAGACAGCGAAACTTCGCGGCCCGACGAGTACTCTGAAGACTGGGACGGAAAGGACATTGATCCTGGGCGCCGCACGTTGCTCGCAGCCGTAGGGCGAAAGATGGACATTCCCCTCATTGAACTCGTGCGCCTGCCCGAGGAGGAGGTGGTGTTCTCGGACATTGTGATGCGCGGCGTCACCCTGCAGAACAAGCACAGAGATGCGATCGTCAATTTCGAGCTCCCACTCCGCCGATTGTGAGTTTCTCCGCTGTGATCATTGTTGACTTGCCATGTAGTTCCAGAGAACAGCTCATTAACCTCATGTTTGATGCACGGGCGACCCTTACCCTTGTCCCGCGCTCCCCGTCCATGGTGGACCGCGTCAACATGACAATGCGTGCCCTTCCGCCTGGCTTGGAGCTGCGCCAGGTTCTGAGTGACAAGTGGGTACAGATGGGTGGACACGCCCCCGTCGTGATCACAGGCTGATGTGCGAGGCTGAAGGCAACGGGTGACTTTGGCGAAGACGGCTCAGCACGTAGACAGGCCCTAGAAACGTTGTCAGTTGAGGTTCCACTTATCAAGTTCCACTACGAGGCTCCGGATGGACGCACGCTGCAGGGGTATGAAGCCCCCAAACCCGAGCACAACGGCGCTGGGGGTGAGGAGGATGTCGGTGTCAACCTCCGCAAGGCTTCGTCTGGCCCCGCGCTGCACCCGTATATCATGACCAAGTAAGCTGAACTCATGATGTCGTACTGATAACAGGGTCCACGTTGTAATGGTCAATGAGACGCGGCCGATCAAGTCTCGCGAGTTTAGTGGCATGTTTTCCAAGCACAGAATGTCAAACGTGAGCTACAACCAAGATGTTGCTCACCGACAGTGCCGCTCGACAAGAAGCATAAAGTCGCAGTCGTTCTTCCTCTGTCCGACGAGCTATAGAAAGTATCTCGAGCGAGGTCACTGGGATGCGCGATACCTGCTCAACGGAGATGGCGTCCACGGAAAAGGGCGATCCGCGTACCCACCCTTTCTACGCAACGTCTTGAACGTTGCTGGTCCACAGGTGCATTTTGACCGGCCACCATGATCCACATTACCACACTCTGACACCCCAGGATCTTGTCAAACTTCCGGTCGCAGCCGACCAGCAAGATAACAAGCCGCCTCCAGACGTACCAAGCATGAATGTGACGCTGAAGCTGCGCTTCTCAACCTTGTCGCCCTTTCACGAGCTTATCTATGATCTGAGGCCATACAACTTCCATCCACCCTATCGAACCGCCAGGGAGATTGCTCAAGGGCAGGATATGACGGATCTCTTGCGTGAGTAGTCATAGCGTCTGTGCTGACTTCAGAACATGTTCTGGGGAGCCCCGCCGAGGGACTACACGCTTGGCTCCTCATTGGCATCTCTGGCTTACTGTACGTTACGAAGGGTCATTGACAGAATGTTGACCCCAGGGTGTGCGCCTCCATTGGGACGCTGGTCTTCATGACTCTCTACTGGTATACCCGCACAACTACTGCAGGCATCTCGCTCCCCGCCGCGTGGCTCCTGGCCGCCCACCTGGTTGTCAATCTTGTCGTTTGTTCGGATCTCTTTTACCCCGAAGGGCGGACATTCCTCTACCTGGAACCGACAACCATCCCATTTATTCCGTGGCTCGCGTTTCTTCTGTTGGCAGTGTCACCGGTCAGACTGTACAACGAGGCCGGGAAGTGGAGCCCTGCGAGGCGCCGGTGGACCCACCGAGAGCGAGCGACAGCCCGCCGCGACGTTGGTTGGTCAAGCGGCCTTCTCGTGCGTTACATGACCTTGCGCTACTGACAGCAGGTATGGTTGGCATTCACAACATTCGACTGGGCTGTCATCCATTACGATGTTGTTCTCATTCCCGCTGCGCATCCAGCAGCACATTCAAGAGGCAGCATTGAGATTCTTGAGGCAATGCAGAGCGGCGCCCAGCGGGCTTATCTGCTTCTGCAAACAGTTGTCAATCTGCGCACTTCTACCTTCGCTGGCACCTACGCTCTTTGTGCCTTCCTGTATATGGTCGCCCCCCTTTCCGCCGCTTTGTACGCGGCACCATTCATTGGCCAGAAGGCCCCCGACGCCCTTGGCCCGAACGTTCTGCTCGACATGGCAATGTCTGCCGCGTTCGCGTACACAGCTGCCACGCTTCCCCGAGTTCCCCAAGGTGACCCAGAAGAAGACTAAGCGCGCTGCCATGTATTGCTTCCGATGTATGATGAGAAGGGGACTACTTGTGGTGTTTGAGCCCAGTTGCATGGCGCAGGTGGATCAATCTGACGCTGACACTCGCGCCCTGCGTTCCAATGCTGCGCCGTTCGCCATGAGAAAAGTTCACTGACGGCGGGCAGGACGAATCGGACTTCGGCAACACACCAGAGCTTCGATAGGTAGAGCGATACCGCAGCGGAGGTTCCCCATGCATGAGAAAGGTGCAGGAGTGCATCTCTGTCCCATGTGTCTGTTTTCCAAACACATCCCCTTCCACGGCTTCAAGTAAACAGGCTAGTAGCCCGCAGCTGTGGGAAGGCAGATTCGCGGTCAGTCAAATCACATGCAATAGCCATAGACTGCAGCCTGTTCTTTGAACCGTTGACGATACTGGTGGTGCAACGCACATGTGGTGCATCACTTGGTTTGGAGTGTGCGTTTCAACATTGGGCTGAAGCAGGGCAGATGGGATGGAGGCGGTGACATGGCGGTGTTTCCTTGTCCCTGACTGAACAGGACTGTATTCAGCTTTTCGATACACAATCGCATGCTCTGCATGGGAGATAACGTCGGCGTGCACCAAGCTCGCGGAACAGGGAGATGGGTGAGGAATACGAAGTGACGATGAAGGCGAGAATGCAACGCACATTGCATTGCATAGTCTGTAGATCTGCGGGCTGGGTTGTGGAGATGATGTTTCATGACCCAGGCGGGGGGAAAGACGCCGTGATATGTGACCTGGCGTTCCATTTCTACAAACCACAATGCCAGAATGTGCGCAATGTGCGCCGTAAACGTGTCGTTCCTGTGTCAAAAGGTCACATACATGCATAGATGCAGATCAAGCTGGCCGAGAAATCGAACAATAGAACCCCTCCTATTGCTCACCTCTGGCACCGTTGCCGAGTCTGTAACACTTGTGCTTTCTCATCAGGCTATGCGACCCATAACGATCTCTTATCGTCTGCATGCAATCTTACTGCCCACAATGTGCATTGCACTGAACAGCAGTGAAAATGTGAGAGTGAAGGGTGTTGCTGTTGAGATGCCACTCGACTGCCAGCGTGCAGCCGATGCATTCACTGGGTTCGATCGGCGAGAACAGTACATAGCTGAGTTGTCCCGGGAACTCTACAGGTCGTCCAGAAACCGCTTATAAGAGAGACGCACAATCGCAAAGTTAGGACAACTCCTCAATCCCACACTAGCTCTTCACACAGACAAATACTGTTGCTCTTCACACAGACAAGTACTGTTCGATCTTCGTTCCCCGGAATCTTCAACCCCCCCCCCCCCGAGGGTTCGGTCAGCTCCCTCGTTCCAACATGCTACCCGTCCGCGTGAGCATTACAGACCCTCCGACATATGAAGCATACCCAACTAACATTATTCAGTTTCATTTATTAACAGCCCTTCTTCTTGCCGCCTTCGTCTTGGCCACACCCGTTCCCGGCCCGATTAGATTCTCAATTCCTGATACAAGGCCCAAGCCCGCCCCCAAGCCAAGTAACGTTTTCGACAGACCCAAGCCTTACGACCGGCCCAGCTCCCCCAAGCCAACCCTTGTCAAATATCGCTGTGGAAACAGGGAATACACCGTGGCTGAAGCCAAAGACGCCGTCGTCCAGGCGAAAGAGCATACCAGCAAACCGATCGGTGTGGTGAAGGATGCGGAGGGCAATGTCATAAATCCGGGATACCCCAAGACTTTTAAAAATCACGACGGGCTTTCCGGCTTCACTGGCATGGCAAACATCATTTCATCAGAATTCCCTATCCGTCAGGACGGATACGACGGCACTCAGTCCCCAGGTCCGGACCGTGTTGTTTATGGCGCAAAGGGTCTGATAACGGTGCTTACGCACAAAGGCAAAGGGTTCGCGAAGTGTGAGGAGGTCATGTCCAAAGTCGAGAAGGAGGCGTCGAGCTCAAAGAGTCCGAACATTGCCTGCAGGGGAACCACGTGTGCTGTCCCATCACGACAGCCATCGACAAAGAACCGGACCAAGGGATCGACAAAGACAACGAAGAAGAAGCCACTCAAGAAGACGACCACCAAGCCGACCAAAAAGAAGACGAAGAAGAAGACGAAGAAGCCGATCAAGACATCGACTGCAACGACGAAGAAAACGAAGACTAAGAGGCCGGCGAGAAAGCCGTCCGGAAAGACAGCCAAGACAGCTCAGAAAAAGCCGACCAAGGGCATCACTACAAAGCCCACTACGAAATCGACCAAAAAGACGACGAAGAGGCCGATCAAGAAACCCGTTACCAAGAAGACCAAGAGCAAGGTGAAAAAGCCAACTACGAAATCAAACAAGAAGCCCGCCAAGATGCCAAACAGAAAGCTTACTAAGAAGCCGAACAAGAAGGTTGCTAAGAAGCCGGCCAGGAAGCCCACGAGAAAGACGGCCACGAAAAAGACGAGAAAGACAGCCACGAGAAAGACGGCCAAAAAGACGAAGTACTGATGCACAGAAAGGATCCGGAGACAGACGGTGATTGCGCGCATGCGCTAAGATATCCCATAGAATGTTCAGTAGATTTGCAGATCTGTACAGTGCATTGGTAGAGATTTGCATAGATGAAGACATGTAGATTAGAGCAGATTGCAGAGCGCACGAGTTGCGCGTGCCGACTCCCAATGTCGGAGTAACCAATGTTTCATGTTTCGTTCTGTACCCCTGTTACCCCTGTGGATCAGGCGGTGGTCCCACGTGGATCCCTGTATCAGGGGTTTTAGCTTCTTGTTGACACGTCGGCAATAGATCGACAGATCGGCATGCTGATCACATCTCATCACATCCCGTCTCATTTTCTCGTCTTTCCGTCGTCTTGTTTTTGCATCCTCATGTTCTCCGGATTGCATCCTCACCACCACGAGCGATAGCATTGCCGTTAGCTCGCCTCACCTTCATCCCTATCATCACTACCAACAGCGACACCGGCATCGATTTCTGACAATGCCCACCCACGTCGCCGCCTACGGTTCGCTCGGCGCTTTGCCCAAAGACCTCGTGCTCGACATTCTCGACTATGTCGATCTACACACCCTGCTCGCGGCTGAGGCCGTATCTCGAACCTGGCAGACCACTATCAGGCAGAGCAAACTATGGCGGCGGCAATACCTTGCCTTTCACGACATTGATATGGCCACGAAATGGCGCTTTTTATCGCTCGATTCGGATGGAAGGCGAGATCACGATACGACAGCTGCAGCTCCCATGCCTCCTGGAGACGGTCGAGGGGTGTCAGGTCCGCCTCTAGACACAGTCACAAGATGTAAGGAGGGGTGCTTTATTCGGCCCCACACAGTGCATTCTGACTAGAGACAGACAGGCTCGCGCTTGACAGTCACTGGGCGACGGAGTTTGATGCCGATGTCATTGCGCCCCTTGCTGACAACGACCCAATTCGCTCTCGCCTTTTCGATGAGGATGGCAATGTTCGAGAGCCGGAGTTACCCGCTGCAGACGACCTGGTGTACGAATGGGGGACGCGCCGCGATAGGCCCAACTGGCGTCGACTCGGTAAGTGTATTGAACCCGCCTTGCATAACCGGTATATATGCCTTATCAGTACTGATAACTACTTAGCCCTGACTCACCTTGCTACCCGAGCAAACTGGAAAGCAGGCAAAGTCGTCACAACCATTACAGTGCCTCTCCACATCCCTCGACACTGGGCCTTGCGTTTCGATGGTTACGATCCGGGAGACGACGGGCTTATATTCACTGCGTTGGCACTTAGGACGCTCATCGGACAGTCCTTGGTCTGTGTGGAGCCTACCACTGGGCGTATTCGCCATATAACTGCTCGAAAGGATTGGCGCCCCGCGGAAGACTTTCAGGCAAGGCAGGACATCGGACTCTGTGGGGTCTACCACGTCCCAAAGTTCCACCGCTCAGATCTCCCGCATGACCCATATGTGGAACCCTCCGATCTCGCAGAATATAAACGACTCAGTCTATCGCTTTACGGTGACGACCATGACACCGACGGACGTGGTGAAGATTTCATGCGCCTCAGCATCCCAGGCCGTGCGTTCCACCATCTGGGCCGAGGACTGAACATGCCGTTTCCACCGGAAAGACATCGCCAAGTCCTTGGATTCGCGCGGTCTCAAATGGATCGAGTTGTGATTGGCAGAAGCGGGTCCCATCTGGAGGTTGGACGAGTGTACGACTCAACTCCCCAGTGGGAGAAGCTTACTGGAACAACATTAGACCCCAGTGTGCAAAGGACATGGGACGTGTCGGCACCATCTCATTCCGATTTCGACGGTGTGAGTGATATTCTGTGCTTTCCCTTCTATGCTTATCTGGACAGCAGAAACCGAATTCCAACCATGCGATACACTTTTTCGGACGGTACACGCTCGTGTTCAATGAAGGCACGGCATCTGATGAAGACCCTCGCATCCCCGAAGTTCCTGGCAAGGTGCGCGTGTGTTCCCGCCGCACGGGAGAGATCTTGGTCACCCTCCCAACCTTTCATGGGGACGATTCCGGTGATATAGAGGAGCGACAACTGCCACCTTTTATATCTGTCTTGGACACTGCCAGTGTCATCGAACAGACACAAGCACGCGGCATTGTGCGCATCGAGCTACCGACTTTTGACGATGAAGAAGGCCTCCTTCAGAGTCTCTTTTATCTTGGTAAAGTTACGCATGGAGCGGTAATGCAGTTGAATGTCAAATCGTAAGTCCTACCTTTTGGTTCATGGTCATTAACCCCAGTGTGTGGTGTTCTGAAGGTGGTCCAGGAGTCATTTCCCTGGCAAACATCGACGCATACATGATTATTCCTCACATGCACGCGGTCCTCGATGGCGCCAGTGCCGTGGAACCAGATGAGCGCGCAGCTTATGTCGCCTCCCGATCCATTATCCTCTCCTGCCGGGGGAGGTCGACGGGAGGGTTCAGTCCCCGTGTGGCCATGGAATGCTCGAAACTTGTTGTCAACATTCCCGGAGGCATGGTTGTGCTGGACATTGACGATCTCCCTCCCATCTGCGCCGACAAGCCACCACCCACACTGGCAGGGGCAGTCGTAATGCACCCCAATCCTGGGGATTGGTGGGTCCATACTTCATACTTTCTCGGAACGTTCACATTGGACCTCTTGCGACGGGATGAAGAGCGTGAAGAGGAATGGGGCTCGTCAAGGGTCATGCTCCGGATCAGCAGTATGGAGCCCAAAGCAGAAAAGACGCGGTAAGCCCCATGTAACTGGACCAAGTCTCTGACAGGCAGTTCAATCACCCCAGTCGGCTCCACAGAATGCGTAGCCGACGAGCACCGCGCGAAGCGGCCACGGATATAGGTGGCATAAACAGCACAGCGATGAGCAATGTAATGGGCTGCGGGGAGAGAACCATTTCCCTGCATGATATATATCGTCTTATGTATTCTTCTGTTTACTTCTGGTGCAGTCCCGGCTCAATAACTATTCCAACCATCATTAGTATCTTGATCGAGATCTTGGTCTTCGGAGTACCACTGCGTCCACCTGCTGCCCTCTGACGTGCTCCCCTCATCCCCCTCTTCAACTTCGTCCATCTCCTCTTCAATCGTTCCCTTTGGCTCCGGTACCCTAGCTCCTGGCGGGCCCAGAGGCAAGAGCAATGCCGCCCCCACACACACCCGCACAAGCGATTTGTTGTGCATGTTTTTGGCGGCAGGGTGATCCGTCACCTCCCAGTAACGGGGGAGCGTCACCCAGTGCCGTGTACCGCGACGCTCCACAACGTCCGGCAGCCGGAGGCTGCCCGGACCTCTCGAGAAGCATCGAATTCTTTCTGGCATCTTGTGGAGGAGGAAAATAGACGAGGCCTGTATTTTGCGCCGACGAAACATGCGCGCGCTACGCCCCTCCGCCTCGTAGTTCCTGTACGCGGCGACGACCTCTGGGTGAAGCCCTGCAGCGGTAAATGCCTCTGCCTATGCCCAGTCGGACCCCAGAAGTGTCGCGAGAGACGGCGGGGTGGTGTATCGCCCTTGCGGGCCAAAGAGGAGGGCGCCGCCCTCCGGTAGGATGCTAGTGTCCGCCAGGATTGTTTGTAATGCGTCGACAAGGCAGGGAGCGGCCACCATCGAGGACCCCGAGTACTCTTGCACGTCATAGATCAGAAAAACTCGTGTACCGGATACGCGGGAGATGGTCGCGACGTCGGTGGCTGGGATAAAGACCCACTCGGGGGTCTCACCCCAGGCCGGCAGAGTGTCGCCATTAGACAGCGAGAGGTGCCCGCCCGAAGCGTTTGAAGGGAGGTTGACGATGATACGGCCGAGGGCTGGGGTAGGAGCAGGAGCAAAGCTGCTGTCAGCCAGGAGATGGGAGAAAAAGCGGGGAATAGCGGACGCCGGTGTGGGAAGAGCCATTGGGACGGATGGGAAAGGCGGAACAGGAGGGAATAAATGCATGGCCCATTGCGACAACGGGTCAGGTCATTGTCGAGGAAAAGGAAAACGAGAGGGCAGAGCGCGGACAATGTTAAGAAGCTTTAGATACAGGATGGACTCACTCTATCTCGGCGCTGTCCCACTCGCCAGAGTACATTGCCATGCCTGATAGCGCAGCCGTGAGGGGCCCGGAACCGAGGGCTTTCTGAATGTCGTGCAGGATACCGCTCTGGAGCACTGTGTCGGGCGCGAGGGCAAACATTCCAGGCTCAATAATGTGCGCGACGCCCCTCGACACCGAAACAGCGTACAGACGCGCAAGGGTGGCGGCGTCCAGAGGCATGCTGGGTGGTGTCAGTGTAACAAGCGGTGAGCGACCAACACGAACGACTCACAACGCTCGAACTGCCTGTTCGCGCGCGCGAACGAATACGGCCATGTCCTGCAACTTGCCGCGGAGCGTGTAGTTGAAATCTTTGAAGGCGCGCTCCAGACCCTCTAGAGCGACGGTTTCGGCAGAGTCGAGAACGGTCCAGAGGCGGAAGAACCCTTTGAGTGGGCGGCAGACGTGGTCCTTCTCCCACCACAGTCGCGCCGTGTCCCGACTGAGCGGCATGTCAAGGCGCTCGAAGTAGACGCGCGGGCCGTCCCCGTCGGGCTGGGCCTCCTGTGGCATGCAACGACCCACAGCCGCTGTGATGAGGGCCGCGCGGTTGGTGTCGATGCGGCCGGTGCGCCAGTAGAGTCGTGTGGGCGGATCACGAAGAATAACGGTGACATCCTTGCCGGGAAAGGCGGGGTCGACCGCAGATGCTAGCGTGAGACGGAGCAGCTCCTCCTTCGGGACCCTGTCGTACTGAACGTCGTGATGACCCCAAAGGTTCAGAGTTTCTTCTTGCGAGAGTTGAAGAGCCACACGCTTAACTTGCGGCGGATACCGGATCGGAGTGGGGTTGAGGCGAGCTGGAGGACGGCGAAGATTGATGACAAGGTGTTCAAAGCCAGTAAAGTCAGGAAGGACAAGTGGGTCCTCCTGGGATGTGTCGAGCACAAGTGTCGTGCCGTTCAGCGGGATATGGGGAGGGATGAGGCCGATAATGCGGACAGTGTGGAGCTGCGTGAGGTGGGGCGCGAGGGCAGCGGCGAGCGTCAACGCCGCAGGCAGCTTGTCACTATTGTTGATGCAAAGGTCGAGGACCTGCACAAGACTCAAGACACGCCGCGCAGCGTGGGACACACTATTCGCAGCCTTACATTTCTCCAGGTTGCGGAGGCCGGGGACGCGCGCACTGCGCACGTCAACGCGGGATTCATCGTGTCCGTTTGCGAGGCGAGGGCTGTGGCGTGTGATGATGAGAGACGAGGTTTGCGCCGCCCAGACAGGACTGGTGTCTGAGAGGACAAGCTGGTGGGCGAGGACGGCATCGCACAGGTCGCGATAGGCGCGGGAGACACCGCGGACCGCGGCGAGGAGGTCACGAGAAAGGACAGCGACGAGGGCCGCAGCGACTGCGGGATGAGTGGCCGAGTTGAAGTAGGAGGGACCAGACGGGGGCGGAGGGTCCGTCGCGACTGCTGTCGGGGGTTGAGCGGGTGGTGAGGAAGAGGCTGCGGATGCAGGCGGTGATGGTGTCAGCGCCGGCCCTGGTGGTGGTGGTGGTGGTGTCGCCGCCGCCGCCGCGGCTGCCCTTCTGGCGGATCTGATGTGAAGAGGAGAGAGCGCGGGGGAGAGATGCGCTGTGGATGTTGAGAAAGGGTGGTGAATAGAGACCGGAGATGAAGGAGGTGATGGAGGTGATGTGAAAGAGACAAAGAGGAGATGGATACTGTCGCGCACTCCAAAGCTACAACAAACAGTGTCCTCGTCGTTTTCTATGTCCTCCATGTCATCAATGTCACTGTCAGTGTCATGTGGCCGCGGGGCCCCGACGGCCACGAAATCACATTCCGGTCTTCCCTCCCGGATGTTTAGACGCGACACACACGATCTCTTGGAAACCTGCACACAACCGTTGCAACTGTCTCCCATCCTTCGAATGCTCTCACATCGGACGAGATGGTAGTCACGTGATACTTAGTGACATGAGGGCACATGAGGAGGCGTCGAGGCATCTGTGCTCCCTCATCCTCCCACTCTTCATCAACGCCTCTCTCTTCCCCTCACTCGAACGGGCTAGCGCCGGCGCTACCCGTCTCTCTCTCTCGCTTTCCCACCCTTCCCGCCCTGTTATCGCTCGCCTTGCTCCAAGATGAGCGGCGATGACGACGGGCACCGACCACAAAAGAAAGATATATGAATACGACAAGCAAACTAACCACGGCTCCCACCGCCGCGGCCGCCGCCCACACTCGTTGCTCCTAGACTGAGTCGCGTGGCCGATGAAACGGTCTCCTGATGGAACCATGTATGGAATATCATATCATTGATAGCTACATCGATTACAACCCATGCTCGACTAAGCATCGCGAGCCCTCTCGGGGGGCCGTATCGCCTCGCGCACAACGCCCTGGTGTGCTGAGTCGAGGCTCTTGGTAAAATTATTGAGTGCCTTTTGCGCGGCGTCGTGCCTCGTTGCGCTGTCGTCGGCAGCTTGTTGCTCCGTGACGAGGCGTTCACGCAGTCGAGTGAGCGAAGCCTCCGCATCGTGGAGCCTTTTGCGACAATCGCGTGCGACTCCTCCGGCGTCAATCTGCTCCTGGGTCGTAATGCAGGCTGATTCAAAGGTCCGCATCGCGACAAACTCTCGTCGAACATTGCCAGCAAGACGCTCGTGATGCCCCTTGACCATATCCATAGTAGCATCCCTTGGCTATAAGCAAGATGTGTGACAATGACTCCCCATGGGGAGATGTGCTCACAAATCTGGTCTCTCCTCAGTCTCCAAGATCACCCAGTGAGGATGACCTGCGATCCGGACGAGATGTTGAGGCAGCGCTTGTCCCTCGTGGTTGCACGGTGCGGTGGCCGGCAAACGTTCCAACAGTTCTTTGCAAGGTCACACCGTGAGGTGACGCCGTCAGCGAGGACGGAAACGATAGACCCCTGAGCGGTTGCTCCGGAGTTCGCGCATGGAGGGAGGACGCTGGCTGTCAGCTGACAGGTTCAGTGCGTGATACACCTGGACCAGCCATGGGCCTCTGGCTTTTGAATCATAGTCATACGTACATCGTGTCGCCGACCTTGGGGGCTGGGATGTCGATCGGCGGCATGGTCGTGGGCGATTGAGAGCGGGAGTTGATGTGATGTGTGAATTATGTGATGTGTGATGTGTGATGTGTGATGTGTGATGTGTGTGTGACTTGAGTGACGTGTGTAACGAGTGATGAGTAGTGATGATGATGATGAGAGTGATAGACTCGACGGTGGAGTGATGGACGAGATTCAGTCTCGCGCTGCCGCGCTGTGGCATGTCGCAAAGCTCTCCAACGATGTCCCCAATGTCCTCAATGTCATCAATGTCGATGTCCTCGACAGTCTCGACACTGCCGATGGCATGTGGCCGCGGGGCCACATTCTGCCATCCGGATCTCGGACGTACGGACGTTTGGACATCAAGCGCGATTCTCGCTATGCAGCCGAACCGTGCGGGGAGCACCGAAGGAACTATACAATATCAATGTACAAGTGACGGAGGGAAAACGAGACTGAGGTGGGAACGGAAGACCGAGAATGAGAAAAGAGAACAAGGGGACGGGCAAGGAGATGTCGCAGAAGGTGCTCTCGGTGTTGCACATTCGGAAGCTAGTCACCGTACATCTCGTGGAGGCCCATCGGTTGCTGGTAGAACCACTCCGAATGATCGTTCCGCTTCTCCCAACTCTCCGAGCTTGAGAAGGGACGCAGAGACCGCAAGCAGAGCTCAGCGTGGGTATGATAACTTCCGCTGGATCGGGAGAAACCAGTAGTTCAGATGGGCTGATTTCGGAGGAGATGCGTTGTTTCTTGTCGAAGACGGGCCGCCTATTGACAGTGTGTCATGATGGCTTGGCTGCACGACACGACCTTGATGTGTTGGTGGTTGTGAAGGGTTAGGCAATGACGTTGAAAACACCCAACAGAAATGAGAAGGAGACGTCCGTGGATCCTAGCGTTGGCCGCGCTGACCTGTACGATGAGAGGGCGCCTTACTCCGACTGGGGTCTCGGACATTGCCTGGGCGACTTTAAGACACTCACAAGACCGCCTCACCGTTCTGCTCGCACACTGCGTGTAACTCTTTGACAACTGCAGAGGATTCAGCGCGACTGTCAGACACTGCAGGCATCACTGCGCGTGGCTCTGCATGGGTCCATGAGTCTGCGTAAAGCTTTTAAGGACTTTGGAACGCGCCCGCAAGGCTGGGCCCCCTCCCCGAGCTGTTCAAGACTGTTGATCGCCGCGCACGACTGCCAGACCCGACGCGGGCAGCCCTCAGTCATAGAGTCTGCTCCTCTCCAACATGTGACTGTCAGACTCGGCGCGGGAAACTGTTAGTCATGGGCATCTACGCTTCCTCAGCGCGCCCAGCGGAGGGTTTAAGCGCGAGACAGCCACGAGGACTTTCGCACATTGCGAGAGACTCTTGAACACCATGCCTTTCAGGTCCAGACTGCGAGGCACTCCAAGCAATTGCGCCGGGTCTCTGGTGCCGTGGACACTGGGCATCCGCAGGGCACCGCGCGCGACCATCACCCGGAAGTGTGCAAGGCCCTCAGGCGGCCGCGCGCAACACTTGGACACCACGGGCGGCTTTTGAACAGGAGCGCGCGCGACTCGCAGACCTGCATGGGACGGTCATGCTAATCCGGTGGGTCTTGAAGACCACGATCTTCCCTCTGTTCCCGACTGTCAGATGATGCGCTGTAACGTCCGATACATCGACCCCACGACTGTAGCGTAGGTCTCTGCGACACTGCATCCTCGCCCTGCGGGTGTGGCCATCAAGCTTGGAACAGCGCCTCAGCTCTCTTCCCACAGTGGGCAAGGCTCCCTCCTGTCCGTTCCACCTCGGGCGTCTGTTGGTCGGATGGCGCGTGACTCCAAATCCGCGAGGACCTTAGTCCCACCGTCTCTACTTGTGCGCAGGAGAGGCGGAGTGACTCTGGAACACTACACGAGTATTGACTATAGGACACCCCGCGCGACTTTCAGTCCCACGCGCGAATCCTGGTTCTGCGCAGCCATAAGAAGGACGCGCGTACCTGTCGGGCCTTGCACAATGGACTGATCCATACCTGTTGGTTAGAGAATCTTTTGGTCACGAGGTCGCTGTGCCCACGTTTCGGCGGTCACTCGCCGCGGCCAGGTAAGCGAGCGCGCGTGTCTCACAACTGCGACTTCTTGGACCGCCGGGACCAGTCTCAAACCCGACGGATACCAACGCGAAAGTGTTCGGATATGGCGCGCCAGAACCATTCGGGCGACTCCTCAGGTGAACGCGAGAGTATAAGACCATGTGTAAGTGTCACGAGACAACGACGAACATGAGCAAACCCGCGCTCTTTGTCCTGCAGAGTTCTCGTATCAGTCTTGCGCACAAGGGTATCGCCCTACGTACTGTGCATACTAGTGTTTGTAGCTGGAGCCACGATGTCTGTTATAAGCATCGCTAAAACTGGTCCCGCCGTGAGGCATCCATTCGCCACCCCGTCACAGTAGGGTTCTTCAACCGCGCGGGAGCCTTGCACACTGCGCACCGATGTCGGGTGGAGCACGCGACACTCGAACATCGCAAGTCAAACAGTGGATAGGTGTACCGGATGCCGGATGAAGCTTGGAGCGGTGGTGGGTTCGCGACAGGGCGTGCCTATGGACCGCCGCAACTGTAAGATCTCCCTGCCCAGCTGCACTCATGTTTAACCCCACTCCGCGACACTGAGACCTAGATGTTGGACCCTCGGGCACGTTGAGACAGTGCGGCACTGTCGCTCTTTTGCTCTTCTCGTCAGCGACCGCCAGCACTCACTGCCTCTCGCTCTCCTTCCAAGACTGACCACTCACCATGTCAGACGACTCAGAGGAGGACTGCCCCTCCAAGCACGACTTCGAGGACAAGCGTCTCAACGAGGCCTTCACCGACATTGAACAGCAGCTAGCCGAAGTCCAGGACGCCATGGGCCGCAAGGTCGACGCCGGTGTCGAGGACATGACCCAACGGATGGAGGACAAGATGGATGAGCTCAAAGAGTTCTTTGCCACGTCACGCAAAAGGGTCCGCGGGAGTGCATCGGACGATGAGGAAGGGGCAGGGGAGGATGACAACGACCGTGAGTCCAACGGGCAGACGCCCGAATACGTGAAGAAACGCTTCACCTGGATGGACAAGAAGACCTTGGGCCTCGCTCTCGCGGGCACTCTGCCGGCCGACTTGCTCCACCTAATGATCAACCCCGCGTCCACGCTCTTCAAGAAGGGCCCACAGGCCGCCGTGGTCTTGAACGTCGACGACGAGGACGGCGCCCTGAAGGCCACCAAGAAGACGAAGGAGGAGATCGACGTCGTAAAGAAATTTCTCACCACGATCCCTGATTACGCCACCTTCGCTTTGGCCTGGTCGAACCTCGCCACAGCCATGTGTCTCGGACTGGGCGACCCGCCCCGTGCGCTTCGCCTCCTCGCCATTATGACCGAGTACGGCGAATGGATGGGCGACAACTATGGTTCACACACCTGGGAGTCCTGCGTTCGCTACCACATTCGCCTTACCGCCGGATGGTTCCGCGGTGGAGCATCCGCTCCTGCGCTCTGGCAAGGTTACGCCGACGCTAAATACATGAAGGTCCTCGAATCGAAACCGAAGACGGCTTCCGCCCGGCTGCCATCCCGTATTGCGGCACCCTCGTCTGCGAGAACGCCGAGTCGGTCCACCCAAGTCTGCAAAATGTGGAACAACGACGCGTGCGCAAAGACTGGTCCGTGCCCCAATCGACGCCAACACTTGTGCTCACGTTGCGGCAAGGCACACAAGGCCATCCACTGCACGGCCAAAGCTGCGTAGGAACGCGCGGACGGCCCCCGATCGACACCACACGACTCGGAGGGTCGTGTGGCGACAAACGCCCCCGTCCCATCCTCCACGCACCAGCGTCCTGGCCCCGCCAGACCGACGTCCACGGGCCCCGCCCTCAAACCATCACTTCCAAACATCGGTCTACCGACACCTACCGGCCCCGCCAACAAGTCGACACGCGCTTGCAAAGTGTCTAAGCCGCATGCCTGCGAAATGTTCGCGGTCTGCATGAGCGTAACGCGCACAGTACAAGATCAATACGCCTTCAGGAGATACTACGTACCCAAGGACTCTGTTGGCTTGGCATAGAACTCGCATTTCTGGGCTTTGGCGTGGAGCTTGGAGTCTCCTAACCGTTGTCTGCACGCGGTATCTGAGAGCTGTTCATATTCCGCCGTGAGAGAGCGAGAGCAGGAGCGAGAGCAACAGCGAGAGCGAGAGAGAGAGACGGGTAGCGCCGGCGCTAGCCCGTTCGAGTGAGCGAGATAGAGGCGTGGAGGAAGAGTGGGAGGATGAGGGAGCACAGATGCCTCGACGCCTCCTTATGTACCTCCTGTCACTATCACGTGACTACCAGCAGCACTGCCGGAGCCCAAGCATCGAAGTGTTTGCGCGACAATCTCGGGAGGTGGAAGCAACTAGTTAGCAACCCACCAATTTCAGACAACGCGCGCACTTGTGGGGGGACGCGACCCCACCCACAGTCGCCTGCAAACGTCTCGGACGACAGCGGAGCGCTGGCCCCTCCGGTGGGGTACGAGATTCTCGCACAACTGGAGGAAATCGCACGCGCCGCGTAGGACGGACAACGCTTGCAACTGCCGGACACCGGGCGAGCCACTGCTGGACATTGCACCAATTTCACGACCGCGTCTCTAACTTCGCGTGTCACTCCCTCGATTACACGATCGATTGCGCAAGACTCTAAGAGCGGCGTCGACGTACAGGCGCGGCGAGTGCGAGTCTCAGATCCGCACCGGGCTGTCCGACCGAGAGTGCAAACTGTCAACGACCGAGACCGACGTTCGGACGCCATCTGGGCATATCCCCGACCGGTACCCCTCCCCCTCCCCCTCCCCGCCCCCCAATCTCCCGGAACGCCTCGATAGGCAGATCAGCCCGCTCCCCGCCCGCGCCCGAACGTCCCTGTCTGTCTCCCCGCCGCCCGCGCCCCTCGTGGAACTCCCTCCTGTCAGTGAGCAAGTAGGGATCCACATCGCCCGCCTCGGGCGCAAGCTCGCCGACATGACCATGGACAAGGGTGCGTTGCTTTCGCCCCCGAGTACGGGGGCCAAATGATAACACATAGGGATCCTTGACGCGCTCAAGCGCAAAAGAACAATCCGCCTGGCGATCTTCTTCCGCGTCTCATCTTGTGGAGGCACTACGACGCCGGCAGATCTTCGTGACTTCCGCCGCAAGCGGCTCCCCACTGTACTCAAGCAGCTGCGCAAAGACGGGTTCAACATTTCCGAGAACAAGACCACAGTGTGCCTTCACAGCACATCCCAGCTCGCTCCGAGACCAGGAGCTGTGACATACGCTTCGACACCCCTGGCTCGACACCCGACCGACTTTTGGCGATTAGTGGAGCGCAACACCTTTGATCTGGTCATTCTCGTCGGACCCACGTCCATCCCATTCCACGAGAACACGCTCAACCCGGTTGTTGACGCGCTCTCGTCAGCGACCTGTCTCGTCGGCGTGTACAGGCCTCACGCGCCCATGACGTACAGCCCTGCCCCAATCTTCGCTGGCGGCCTTCCGTCCCTGCTCTCATGCCTCAGAGGATGTCGTCTCATCCCGTGGCAAAATATGACCCGCTCGTTGCAAATCGGATGCGTTCAAGTCGCCGATCGACTCAAGGAGCTTTGCAGAGACCTACTGTCTCTCGCGACGGAATGCCTTTGGCGACTCTCTGGGAAAGTGGGCCGAGCCCTCCGAGATCTGCCGGAGGCGGCTTCCTCGCACGGCCATGACTCACGACGACTGCCGCCGATCGCATCAGCCCTCTCGATTATACGATCGATTGTGCAGGAGCGTCGTCGGCTTCAGCCGCGGCGAGTGCGAGTCTCAGATCTGCACTGGGCTTTCCGACCGAGAGCGCAAACTGCCACACACACGGACCAACACTATGCCACCGTGTGGTCAAATCTCGCACCGGGGACGCGACCGTCACATGCTGTCCTGGGCACGGAGCTCCCGTTGACGTCGGCATCGGAAAGCCAGAATGCGGACGATTCGTGTACACACATGGGGCTGTTGGACGCCCAGCGCGACTATCGCATGTCGCTTGTGTGGCACACCTGTCGGACACTGGACACTGCCAAAGGCGACGGCAGCCGGATACTGCGTGGGCGGTTCGTGGACAGCAGAGCGGAGTGTTCCAGCCCGGGGGACCTCTCTCGTCGGACTCGGCCTACTCTCCAATTGTTCGCGCCCCTGTTCGGGCCGGCGCATGCGTGCGTGTACCCAGCCAGCGCGACTCTTGCGGCGCCCCTCAGCAGCGGTTGAACTATGTTGAACAGGACCAAAGAAGCAGTTGCATACTCTATCGACCATCCCATCATGGTACCGTGCCTCCTAGCTCGTCGCCTTCAACCTCCTTCGCCTTGCCTTTGTCGTTGACATCGTTGGTCTCGTTCTCGTCTGTGACGAAAGGCATTCTCGCTAGCATATCCGCCACCAACGCGTAATCCGTATTCGGGCGATTCACTGCCCAGGCCATGTCGTCCGTCTCCCCCTTCGCGAACTCGAACGCGAGCCGGAACAGGCGCTGTTGTTCGATAGCAGCCTGAAGTTCGGAATGGGACTGCGCGGCCGCTGTCGCCCGCGCTGCCGCGACACGGCGCGTCTCGTTGCTGTGAAGGGTGGCCGACGCGAGTTGCTCGCGAAGCTCCGTCACGCGCTGTTCCGCCTGCTGCAGCTGAAGCGTGAGATCGTTCTCACGCTGCGTGGCCAGAAAGGCCAGCTCTGCGCTGTTCGTCGCCGCCTGCTTGGCTGACTCGTACGACGCGTTGAGCTTCCCGACTCGTTCGTCGGCCTTCTTCTTCTCATCGTCGCGCCGGCTGCCCTCAAACAGCGCGCCTCGCATCATTGCCGTCCTTGAGCTCGCTGAGATGCCGGTGCCCGCGGGGATGGTCGACGGGCCGGACATAGGGTTTGGCGGCGCGTCTCTGGGCGGAACGAAGGACGCGAACGGCTTTGTAGCCTCGGCGGGGAGCTCAGCTGATGTCGCCCGCATCGACTCGTCGTCGTCGCTGCGCGTCATGGAGCGGAGGCAGGCACCCTCTAACTCGCGGTCTCGCTCTGGAAGGAGGCAGGCCTCGCAGCCTCGCTTGGCGGGTGCCTTGGCCCAAAACGTGTTCAAAAAGTCGGGGTGACAGTTAATTCCGTCATCATGCCAGAGCATGACAAGCGCATACGCCCCGTCCTCCAACTGCGCCTCTAGGTTGGCTGGGGACAAATGCAGGCCACCATCCCGACCGTTGAGGGGTTTGTGGAGCGTCGCCGACACCGCGCTCCCCAAGACGCTACATACCCGCACGGACTCAAATCTTGAACCGAGCATCTCCATGATCATCCGCATCCGTTTGGCGCAGGCGCGGGCCTCCTCATCGGCCTTAGCCCGGCCCAATGCCGTCGTAGATGAATGTCGTTGCACCGCTACTACGCTGTGCTCGGTCGAGGCGTCCAGAACGGGGGTGTGATCTGCTGAACAGACTCAGTGTGTGCTCCTCGATGAGGCGCTCGGGAAAGCTAACTCACTATGACGGAACAGGGCCTGGAAGTACTCCTCTCGCGCTGCCTGCACAGTGCGCTCGGCCGGCACCGAGGACGACGTCGAGGGTGCTTTCTTCCTACCTATTGCGGAAGCTACTGCGCTGTAGGCGATGCGCGCGTCGGGTGTGTTGAGGCCAAACGACCTCAGAGCTTCCAAGGCTCGTGTGCGGGAGCTAGGGGTGGCTTCCATTGTTGCAAGGGAAAGGTGGTTCGACGAGGTGAAAGGTGAGGATGCAGCGGTGTAGGAGGATGCGGTTGTTGAGAGAGCGGTCGGTTGTTGTGATTGTGGTAAGAAGGGCGAGATGTCATGCAAGGAGTGCGGCTCGCCGCGTAGCACCCCACCGCGTTCCGGTGGAAGCAACCGCCAAACCGCATCCCGGACAGCAGCACCGTCATACCGCACCATCATACCCCTCTTCCATGTCAAAGTCCTCTAGTTCCTCGTCGCCCACTCCCTCAAGACAACCCAGGAGTCCGGCTCACCACCCACCATCGTCATCAACCCATCCATCCACCGCTATTCTCACATCATCTCCCCGCCATGCGCCTTGCCTGCCTCCGCTGTCTCTTGCCCTCGGACCCGTCTCGCCTGCGCTTGCCCGTCGTTTCGGCCCCAACCCTCCGCCCGTGATCCCCTGTCGCGACTCCCGCGCGTATAGTGGGACCTCTTCGTGGAACCGGACGAGGCAGCGTGCGCCCCTGTCGTGACCCGTCCGTCGACGAGCAGCCTGCTGTGTGGACCTGGCCGGGCGGGTCCCAGCCGCACACCCCATCGCGGGCAGCTCCACCGTCCCACCCTCCACTACCCCCAAGTCCTCCAGTGCCACATCGCCCATGCCCCCATGCCATCCAAGGAGACGGGCTCGCCACCTATCACCCCATCGTTCGGTGGGAGCGATAGCGATGTGGACGCTGTTCCCGAGCGGAAATCGACTGTGAATAAACCGGGCCTTCGCCCGGAACCGAGCCACCAGGGAGTTGCCTCCCCGAGTCGCCCTGTATCTCCCTATCCTGTTGTTATCACCTCGTCTGTACGTATAGAGATGGGTTATGCACTGTCACTGGAGCTGCACCACGAAACAGGCACCGCGGGGTCATTCCCAACTCGACGCGTCCGTCATTCCCGACTCGTCTCGTCGGCGGGCGCGTCGAGTCGAATGGCTCGGAGACTAGTGCGGAAACTAACGCCCTGACATAGCACATCCACGCAGAATATAAGACCAGACATGTCCCTCCCGTTCTTCCTCACCCTCTTCGCACGCATCATGCCCGCCTCCCCTCCCGAGATCGAGATCATCTTCCAGACGCGCGGGTTGCAGTGGGCCGGCCAACCATGGAACATCTCGCGCCTGCTGGCCTTCGGCGTGCGCTATCCCGTGCTCACAATGAAGTACACGCCTGGGGGGTTGCAGCAACGCGGGCCTGCTTTGCCGCATCGACGCGCCAAAGCCGCCGAAGACGGGGTAACGCAAGAGGGACCGCAAGGTGGGCTACCCGTGGAACGCGCAGAGGGACCAGGTCTCGCAGACTATCCTCTCCGCCGCGGACTGCACGCCGTCCGTCTCCCCATCGACTCGCGCGGCCGCGTCTGGCCCGCTCTCGCGTCCTCCCGACCATATGGGACCACCACTGGCACATCCTGTGCGAGGTCGGGTACGAGCCCGGGTGTTGATGAGAGTTCAACATGACTTGGCGCTCCGCGTGCCGCGGGTGCACGGCCGTGCACGACCTGGAGCACGAGTGCTGCCGGCGCGCGGTGGAGAATCCAGCCACGACGGGGCTGTACCCCGATGAGCGATCCCCTCCCCTCGCCGAGGCGTGTATACTCGAAGACTTCCACACGCGCCTCCGGTGGCCCGTCCTCGGCTCCGACGAGCTCGAGGCCAACTTTGACAAGGGTTACCGTGCCGCGCGCCGCATCGCCGTCATAAAGCGCAACGGCCAGCTGAAGCTACGCGTCGGCGCCACCGCGTGCCGCCTTTTGGTTACTGCCAAGATCCTCCTCCGTGGTGCCAGGGAGCACACGCGGCTCCCGCTCGAGATCCGCCAGAACATTGTCGCACACATTGACAGCCCGGAACTTACGGCCCAGTAGGACGGGCGGCTCGTCGCGCACGGTCTCCCCTGCGTCCGCTGCGGCCTCGCTCTGCCCAGCGGCTCTCGTGGCTAGCCCGCGACAGGCATTCGTTCGACAAGCAGTGGTCTGTGAAGCAAGTCTGAAAGGCTCTTGACCTTGCGGATATCACGAGCACACCGACCGGCTTTTCTGGACATTTCTTTCGGCGGGGCGCTGCAACGTGGGCCGCCTGCATCAGCATCCCAAGGGAAACCATCAAGGAGCTTGGCCGTTGGGAAGGCAGGACTTGGCCACACCAACACCTCGGCCGCGGCATCGGCCAACGCGCGGATGTTCACAGCCACGTCGTCCTTGCCCGCTTCCGGTATCCCTCGTCTTCTCAAATCCTCACGCTTTAAGCCCCTCCTTCTTTCCTCCCTTCTTCGCCTTCGCCGTCCTTTTTCTCCTTCCCTCTCTCGATATCCAGCCGTCCTCTTTCTTGGCGCCCTCGGCATCCAGTCCTCCGCCTCCCTTTCTGTGACGTCTCTCAATCCCTTCCCCCGTCACCCTTCCGGCCTCGGGCGGGTAGGCGGCGGTTCTCTTAGGTTGCCCGCGCCAAGGCGCGCGTGGCCCAGCATGTGACTCTGACTTCCTCTCCGACCAAGACACGCGCCAGGAACGGAGGAGCCGCGACAACATTGGTTCTGCGAAGACTCAGATGGCTTCTGGCTCGTGCCAGTGATCTTGAGCTTGGCCTGCGATCAGCTGTACAACCCCCTTACGATGCCCCGTACACCATATTCGATCATGACTAATTGAACGTTTTCATCGTCTCTACTGACTAAAACGACGGGGTCGTAACATGATTGGTATCGAAGCAGTAGGTGGTGGGGGTCTCGCTGGTTGACATGATAACGGTATTCGCCCGGCGACTGTACGAGGTCAGTAACGGCCGATACGACCAACCGTTTAAAGGCCCAAGGTGACACTGCTCCGCCGGACGGCTTTGGTGGTGCGATGGGAGAGTCGCGAGGCGATAATTGTGTGCGGCCCGCTTGTCATCCTCCCATCGGTCCCGTTCTGAGGAAGCTTTGAGAGGGCAGCTTCTCAGATGACACGTCCGCGCGGTCGCGCGGCGGTCTGTTAGCGAGTCGCTCCGTGTTCGGCCCCCGAAGTCAAAAAGAGCGGCTGTCGTTGAGGAGAGACGCGAAGCTGCGTGGAGCGCCGCAGGCATGGACACATTGATCCAATCCGCAATGGGCCGACATGTCCGCGACTTGCCGGGTAACGGCCCATGGCCAGTGCTGGTCCACTGACTTGTGAAAGAACTTAGTGAGGCCGGGGCCGGAGTGGTCAGTTTGAACGTTTCACGCATGTCTTCTCGGTTGGGCCAACGACGGTACATTGGGTTGAGCCTGGCGACCCACCAGTCTGGACACATATCTCCACGTCACGTCCCTAGACGGCTGGGTACTGAACGGACATCGGCCAGCGGAGGGCGACCCGCCTCACATCACAAGGGTTTCTCAAAACAGGCTTCTTGGACGAGGTGGGGTTGGAATGGGAGGACGCGCTTGTTTCCCCACGTGAGCGGGACACCGAAGAGCATCTTGGGGAGGTGAAGTTGCCCGTCCACTCACACTTGCACGCAGCGGGTGCAGACTGCAACCAGCGCGGGCAAGTTGACAATGATAACATGCCAGAGAACTTTGTCGTACGATAGAACACAGTGGATTTTTCGATAATCGCGAACGCGTTAAGCGTGGGGACGGCAATGGTGAAGACCAGGCAGCCGGTGCTCTGCTGTCAGCCAACCTCTTTCAGAGTAAAACACAATCAGACGTGGAGATGTTGTTCGGTCCAATTGCAGTGGACGCCAGCGTCAACTGGTGGTCGAGATGCGCCGGCAAAGCACGTGTGGTCGTAGGCAGCGACACCGCCAGAGGCATCCCGCACGCTTATCTGCAGGACTCTAGGGCAGTCACGGATGTGACTTGGGCGCTGCCCAGGCGGTAAACGTCTTAGAGATGATGGATGAGGCCAAGCCGTGAGGCCGTTGGATGACCGAATCGTAAGGGGCAGCCTGCTCTCGTTGCGGGCTGCCGGGCCGGTGTTGCGTGAGTGGTGTGAGCGTGCAAGATGGAGTCCAGAGGCGAACAGGGGGGGGGTGTCGGCCGTATTTCTGTGGGGGAGAGGGGATAGACAATGGCAAGTTGACGGCATGTCCTCAGCCAGAAAGCAAATAACCGCGCATTGGTTGATGGTTGATGATGTTAGTGCCGCAGCAGACCTGGATAATGCGGTAGGGATACGATGGGGCTGAGAGCGTTGCTGAGTTGGGAGTCAAGAACGCGGAGGCGCTTGTTGAGGTCAGGGCGTTGCAGCAGTGAGGTGTGTTCAGAGGTAATCAGAGAGTGTGCGGCGGACTTGCGTGACAAACCAAGTCGCCTGCGGTCGGTGATTGTCGCGCCGACTTCATGCACAGCGATAGGTCGGCGATGAGACAGCCGGCAAGATAACACCAGTTCGCGAGCATCATGTGGGAGGAGAAAAAAGGACGGCGGAAAGGAGCTGCACGGGGACTGAGAGCGAGATGACAACAACATAGCAATGGCAAGAGCCTGCCGCGTCCGCATCTGGCCAGACTCGGGGCCGGAAGGTACACACGGTGCCGACGTTGGCGATGAGCTCGCGCTGGAGGATGGATGCTATGCCACCAGTAGACAGAACTCACGGCTTGATGGTACCAAGGTGGCGGCGCGACAAGCGTGCTGCTGCGTGTTCGGCCTGCGGCCTGGGTCTACACGGCGATGGTGGTTGTGCTAGGAGCCAGGATGTCTCCCGACGCTGGTTGCTGGGGAACATGAGATTAGGTACTGTTGTGACTCAGAAGGGCTATCTGTTGTGTTGTGCTGCAGTCCAAGGACATGGAGCTCGGGATCAGCCAAGGGCTTCTGTGAACGGACGGACGGTCGCAAGGGCTTTGAGTCGTGAGTGATCGTAAGCAATAGCACAGAGGCAGCAGTGGATGGAATAGACGTGCATAGTGCGTGACGGAGGGGCGGGTGATGGCGATGGAGATGATGATGATGATGATGCTGATGAGGATGGATGAGGATGAAGCCGAAGACGAACTGGGAGATTGTAAGTACTGTATGCATGGGGAACACTTACGTAAAGCTCCCACACAAGAACGGAACGTTGTTGACAACGATGACAACAACAGCATTTTCTGTTCCTGGTTCTGTTCATCCTTCTTATCATTCTACACCCAACCAACTTTGTGCAAAACAGCAGATAACATGCTCACGATCGTAATTCAATCCTTGCGCGTTCTCGGGCACTGTCCGATCTCACACACACTCACCTACCCAGCCTCCCCGCTCCTCGCTCACGCGTTCTCGCGTTGTCGCCCGATCCCGTTGCCTTCAAGCGCAGTACCACAAGCCGGCTCAGCCATCGCTTTTCTGTGCCGCATGAGTCGTCTGAAGACCTATAAGATTTGAGCATATGGTTCCCGCCATTGATACAGCAGCACTTCAGCCCCGTCGCGAGAACCTCCCATCCCGACTAATCGGGATAATGCGCCACGACCGACAGCATCCACTCATCTGCCCACAGCGCATCCTGTTCGGCCTACAGCCCATTGCGGTGCATTGACAGGCAAGTTTTAGCGCAGCCACGCGCGACAGCCGGCACCTCGTCAACGGGCGGTCGCGGGCAAGGACGTACGGCCAGCCGACGCCCACCTGCGTTCTGCCAAATGCTGTCCCTACGTGAGTTGCGCCAGTCGATATGCAGTCCCGGCCGTGTCGCGTCCACATGGCCGGTGGGCTTGTTGTGATGCAGCTCCGATCCGGAGTCAGGTCCGCCGCTGGCCAGGCCGCGCAGTGAGTTATCCAACCCAGAGCGCCCCCCCCCCCCCCCCCCCCCCCCCGGGCCCCGCCCCCGATCCGGCGGCCGGCTCTGTCCTGAACGCGTCGCGATGTACTCTTTGGGGAGAGCCGTTCCGCCGAAAACAGCCTTGCCCGCCCATGACGAAACTGCCCAGGCCGCACACTCGGCCCAGCCCACGGCGCGAGCGTACACCCGCATCTGATCGCGCCGGAGAGCTCTCCCCGCCTGTTCACGCCCGGTGACGCGGAACGCCGCGGACATGCGGAAGCGACCCGCCGCATCCACGAGGCTGCCGAGCCACTGAACGTGATGGTCAACTCCATCGCCGATCACACGGTCCACAACCCGCACTCCACAGCCGCGATGCCCGGGGCCCAGCGGGCCCCTAGCGACAGCTTGGTCGAGGAGGATCTGTGGACCGTGGGACGTCCCCGAGCTGTGGGACTGCAGTGTGCGGCGCGACCTTGACAGCGCCTGGCATGACTCGAGGAATCTTGGCGTTCATTGAGCTTGTTTAGAAACACTGCCTGTGTTTCTGGTATGATTCGACACCGAATTGTACGTTCTAATACCAGCGCCGCTGGCCACAGGTTGCAGCTCATGGTTCACGGACTCTGACGGGAACGCCCAGCAGTACAGCTGCCCGCACACTGTAGAGTCATAGCGGCCGAGTACATCACCCGGTCGTCTGATCCAGATGACTGCCACGCGTGCCATCGTTCATATTGGCATCGAACAATCGACATGCTTTTCATTTAAGAATACTGCAACTCACACAGCGAGCACCGGGACGCGTTGTATCTCTATTCGAATGGATGCATATCTAACGAGCTCGATGGTTGCTGGGCAGTCTGGCATCTCTCGGAATAGTGAGCAGCTGTAGCGGTGGCCACGGGAGGAGAACACTGCAAAGGCAGGAACGCCGGGCTCGTGGTTGGGTAGGGCGGCAAAGGTGTTGGATGACCCTCCTCCAGAACGAAATGAGGATACTGAACTGGATCGGAACTGGGTCGCGCACAAGCTCCAGTGAACGACTGACTCATCTGGAACAAGAACGAGATATTGGGCTTGGAGTCCAACAGCAAGACACTGATACCGGCAGCAGATAATGGCAGTGGGGGTTGGTGTGATGGGGATGCTCACGGAAGACCCAGTGGACCTACTCGTTCCATGGCAGCACAGGTGTGGCGTCGCAATGGATAATCAGTTATTCGAGAGACGAAGGACGAGGGAACGGAGCTGCTGAGAGCCAGATGAGGCGTACGCGGCACGAATGAGCTGTTTCTCCACGGACAGCCCGCGCGCGGAATAGCGACTAGGATGTTGCCGAGTGTCGTGCTAGCCGGTAGTCAACAGCAGGCAACCGCACAAGGCTTCAAGGCAGCATTGTGGGCCGTCTGAGCTACCGCGTGACATGCACCACCATAGACCGCGTCGGCTGGTCAGCAAGCCAGGGTGTCGCGTACTGTATTGGACAGCCGCACGAGGTTGGCTTAGAGCACCGAGCGCCTCGTGCTGCTCTCCTCGCAGAAGCATGCCGTCCGCCCAACACCAGTGGTGGGATGGCCCAGGATGTGCAGCGATGCCAATGGGGGGACGCGCTTCAGTCATCGACGCTCGTACAATACCTGGCGGGCAAGTACTTTGATAGGACTGACGCAGAACCAAAGGACCTTGACTCACAGCCACCGAGACCATACCCACTGGGGTGAGCGAGGAAACAGGGTGCGTAGGACTGAACGCAGACCATTGCACAAGTGGCACTCGACGTGTAGATCGTTAAGCAGAAAGGACATTGCAGCCAGGCCGTGAGCACGCTGGAGTGAGGCAATCTGAGGAAAATTGAAGAGGGATAGACCACGACACGAAATACAGAGGAGAAATCCCAAGCACGCCGGAAGGGCACTCCAAGCGAAGTAGTTGCCGGCATAGCTGTGGACGACGCCAGGGACAAGTGTTCTGGGTTGTCGTAGCTTTAGAACAGCGGAGGGATCCCTGGGAGCGGCGGCGGTGCTGTTCTTTCATGACAACGGCAAGTCGCAACCTTGGGCGGCGTAGGACTTGATCGCGAAGGCCAATGTGCCGCTCCGAAAGTAGAGATCTTCTGCTTGCATATGGCCATCCTCTAATATCTTGACGAGTGTGCCTGTGAGGACATTTCTGCAGAACGGCATAGGTCGGCGACATACGGGCGGCCAAAGGTAGGCGTGCCGCTCTCAGCGTCGGCGTCGAGGCGGAGCCGGAGCCGCTCCAGGAGGCATGAAATGGGACACGTGTCAATAAGCTCTCTGGTGATCTCTAAGCTCTAAACGCTCTCAAATGCGCTGTGGCGACACTCAGCGGTCCAGCCGCTAGAACCCCGTGGCGGTATCAAGGAGGAGCGCGTCCTCGTCCATCCCATCCGCATACTCGGACATTGAGAGCAGGCGGATACGGCGGAAGGTCGCCTCGTCGTGCCCGATCCAGCGGGTATTGTCTGTGAAAAAGTCTGGAGTTAGTCCAACAAGGGAAACGCGCCCACAGTTGTTGGAGGCAGCCGAGGCGGCGAGGTCGGCGGTATCGAGGCCGACGACGTGCACATCTCCGACGGGGAACGCGAGGGCGAGTTCGGCGACAACATCCCATTGCCAGGGGTTGAGGACGCGGAGCGTCACCGGAACGAGGGGCGCGCGGGGCCGGTCGGCGACGAGCTGGAGTGAAGGGCACGGAGATTGTCACATGTCCGATGGCTCAGGGCGTCGCGGTTGTCACTGTCTCCGTTTCGGGAGTTTCTCGTCTCCGTTTTCTCGCACTCATCTCATCCCCGTCTCATCTCGTTGTCTTCCATTTTCCCGGGAACAGTCCCGATGCAGGCTCGCACGACGGCGTCGATACTCATCCACTAACCAGCCACTCACCCTTGCAGCAGGCCGTACCTCCGTACGTCCGTACCTCCGTCCCTTACCACTCAACAGTCCGGCACTCATCCCACCGGCACCTCATCCAGCACCTACCGGGCCGCTCGATCCTACGGGTCCAGCAGCGATCACAGCCAACCGTACCCACACCGAGAGACATGGGCCCCGGACTCATCTCCTTGCAGTTGCGTCAAGTCTTCCTGCAGACTTCATCTCTCATCAGAGTGATGCGAGTGATGACACCTAGTCCAGCACATGTCCCGCGTGCACGCGCAGCCCCGACACTTGTCCCGGGCTCCGTCAGGATCTCGGAGCCTGCTCGTCGCCGTTTGTCCGCCACATCGAGCCACCAAGTCTCGCCGGATTATCCTCGCCAGCGCAACGTCCCGCGAATCTGGCTCTCATTCTTCGGGTGCACCGATGAAGCTGGCACCGGTACATGGCGGCACATGGCATCGATTGCCTGAGTTCTGCCCCCATTCAATGGTCGTCTTCAAAAGCCACCGATACGCCAGTGTGTGCACAGTGCTGGGGTCTTGTTCCGAATGGGGGGGGTGCGAAACTTCGCGAGCCGCGTTGCTGGCCCACGATCCAGCTAACCACCTGTATCCTACTCCAGCGGCTGCATCTGAACTCCAAAATCTGACAGACCACCACAGCGCGGCTGTGGGCCGGGAAGCTGCCACCAGCCACGCCGCAGGGCTGCAATGTGTTAATCTGCATGCGTCTCCTGATGGTCTGACGCCCCTCCTACGTGCGCAACCTCCCCATGTCACAGAGGAGCGTCCGCTGCTCTTACCGAACAAAACAGACCAACTCTAATGACGCGTACGACATTGCTCGCCTACGGCTCATCGATTTCCGCGGTTCTACGGCTCGAGGACGATATGCGCCTTTCAAAAGCCTAGTACAGGAGGGTTCAAAGGCCTGTGCAGTGTTTGGGTACCATTCGCAGGGGCCCCACTAGGAGCTTGCTCTTCTGGGAGACCCGCACAAGTGTTATGGCTGATAGGTCATTCGCAGTACAGTGTTGCGCCATCGTTTGAAAAGCTTGTACAAGGCTGTTGATCCCTCCAATGGCCTGGAAGCCTTTTGAGCGGTACGCACGGGTGCTGTTCCACTTGCGCGGAAAGTGTTGGCTTGCAGGACATTCACCCTGGGCTGCTTTACAAGGCGGGTCAACGTTCGTCCTCGAGAAGCTCGTGCCTTCCACCGACAATCCACAACTCATTGGACAATACTGCAACATTGAACCATTCGATCTAATTACCAATCTGGTAATGGATAAATCACCGAGCTGTTCTGCGGTTTCAACCGACGCACACGACTTCGATCCCCTGTTGCGCTTCTCGCAACATTGGTGGACTACTGAGAGATGCGAACAGTTTTTCGCGTGCGGTCTGAGAGCGCGGTGCGGTTCTGTTCCTCCTGTGAAAGGCGTGTGCAAGGTCGGGCTGCCACTTGACCAATCTGCACAACGTTGTTGGCCCTTGGGATGTGCGAACGATCTTGCCGTGTGGTATCTTGCCGTGTGTTGGAGCAGCGTACAAGGCTATCGGCCTTTGGGGGCTCGCAGAACGCCGTTCGTCCATTGAAGCTTGTCCATGTCCAGCGACTCGAGATAGCAAGGTTGCTCGATCCTTGAATGCTTACCAGCCGTGGACTTCAGTTCGGACGATGCGTGCGATTCTGGTGCTAATAAGGGCACAGCCTGGTCATTCCACGACGGGTAAGATGTGACACGATCAACAGGCACACCGTTGATTTGCCCATCGATGCATCGAACGCCTTTCTCTGCCGCCGTCCGCAAGTGCACACCCGCACCGGGCTCTTGATTGGTTTGGAACTTCGACTGGTGCGTACATTGTACCGTGGTCCCCTGCACTCATTCAACGGTCTTGCTGCGTGAAGCTTCTGGATGAGGATGTTATTCCTTTTCGCCTTAAAGGCACGCAAGATTGGACAGACACTCACGATACGCGCTCGGTTGTTGGCCATTGGAAAGGCGCAGCTGTTACTTCAGGTCATCCTTCAAGTTGAGGGTGTCAGGCCCGCCAAGGTCGTTGCTCCGGGGGAGATATGCACAAGATTCCCGACCATAACGGCGTGTGCGGGTTCACAGCCACACCGTGCAATCGGTCGCACAACTCGGCCTTTGGCCTTGGGAGCACTTCAGGCCATCATTTCAAGGCTCTTAGAGCCTGTGCGCTGTCATTCAAACGCTCGTTTGACGTGTTAGCCCTCGGAATCCCGCGCATGATCTGGCGGCGGTTTGCGGTGCTCGTGCAGCGGTACGTTGCTGATTCTTCGGAAGGATTGTTGAAAGTTACGGGGCCCCAAAAGGCTCGGTAGGTGTGCGCGGATGTGGTTTACAGGGTTCAACAGAGTGCTTTGCTCGAAAGGCGACAAAATGGATCCTTACTCAAGCTCCTCACTCTTGTGGGCAAGCTCGAGGCTCGCCGAGCTCTGGGATTGCCGCACGCTCCACTCAGTATTTGGGGTGGTAGGTGAAGGGGCATGCCAGGCCCGTACGCTCTAGCTGTCATCACTACGGTGTTCGTCAGCGCGGACTAATGACAGGAATGTTGATAATGTGAACCGATTAACAGATTGCTCAAGCTGCAGCGCATACCCAGACAAAGGATGTTAGGTGTTTGAAATGAGTGGACGCATGGTGAAACTGGAATGAAGTTTGTCTGCGGTTGCAGCGCTAGGTTGGCTACTGTAGGACAGCAGTCCTCCCTTAAAAAAACTTCTGCAATCTTACTGTGGCCATGATATTCAATACGCTGGGGCAAAGTTGCTCATCCATTCAAAGGCGGACATACAGTAGTTGCTATGCCGGGCCGAGTGGTTATAGCCTTGGTGCTCGGTGGGCATAGGTAGCGTATTCTTGGAAAAGATTGGACAAAGTCAGGTAATAGATTGAAAAGTTCGGAATGGTCTCGTCGGTTTGTTGAATGGCCCGGAAAAGGCTGTTGCGAAACGCTCAGATGTTAAAGGCTGGGACAAAGCTGTTGGTCACTTGACACTTGATCACTCGAAAGACTCACACACGGCTGCAAGCCCCCTGGAAGGCTTGGACAACGTTGGTCGGTCGTCGAGAGGCCTGGACAAGCTTCAGTGTCACCTGAGCAAGTGTCAACCACCACATGCCTTTTCACCCGTTCAACGTCGCACCATGCCGTAAGGACCGTTCCAGAACTGCAGACGGCGGTGTGTCGGCTCCTGGCTCCCTTCCATTTGTTCCTGATACTACCTTCGGGGACTGCGAGAGTCCGATCACAGGCGGTTTCTGATTGGTTTAGGCGTCGATTTCCTTCTAGTGTCGTAGTATATCGCATTGCCACGTAGCGGGGATCCATGCTGTATTCCAACTGCGACGTCCCCATAGACGTTCGTGGATTGTTCAGGCAGACTACCTGCGAAGGAGCAGTCCCCATTGGCAAGTGTATGCAATCGGAGGTCCGCACCTGCTGTTGGTAGATGAGATGCGGGCTGATGTCCTGGTGTCAACGGCCAGCCGTGGCTACATCGAGACACGTACGGTAGGCAACTCGAACAAGACGTGTCAAATAGTCGAATAGCTGATCTCTCACGGATCACCGCCCTCCCCCAGCTCCAGCGGGGCTTCGAGAATCCAGAAGCTGCTGACAGATGGGAGACAAGCACCCAATGTAAAGTCCAATGAAGGAAGGGTGAAGGGCCCGGCATCTCTTCGAATGAAACAGTTGGTCCTGAGTGTCGATGTGCAGGGTGGTCGCGGTGCAGACTGGCCGTCACTCATAGCCGTGCTAAGGGGATTACGTCGTGACGTCAGCAGATGAATGATCGGTGAGAACGAGAGTGGTGTACGAATCGTAAGAGTAAGGTGCATGTGTGGGAGACAAAAAGATACAGCGAGGAGGGACATTTTGCGGAGACCATCAAAGCCGAACAAATGAATCGATGAGTGGGGTCGGCGGAGGGACTGGGGCATCCCGCTCACAGCAACAACAACAACAACTTCAGGCAATCACTTCCATTAGCACGACCATCAGCATGAGTACGAGCCCGAATACGAACGCACCCCAACGCGGCACTACCACTATCCAGAAGAAGGTCGGACACTGCGCGCCTGTCGAAGACGGCAAGGAGATGGAAGGCGCGTCGGCAGAAGTACCACGTCAATAGGATGACCGCGCGTAAGTTTACGGTCTTAAGAGCGGGTTGAGTGAACGAAGGGGGAGCGCAGGGTGATGAAAAGGGAATGAGGACGCAGACAAAGGAGGTAGTTTCGATGTGCACATTGCAACCTCTTCCCCCTCCTCAAGAAGCTTCAACCTGCGCCTGCCCTTGCGTGAACAGTAGAATGTCGGTCGATGAAGTGATCCCGGGAACCGTGGATGATCGCGCAGGCGGTGGGCATCACCGCGCTGGTCAAGAAGATAGTGAGCGGTCCACATTGCTGAAGGCAGTGACGGGGAGCGAGAGCTGTCGCATCACAGTAGGACCTGAGGACATCGGGGGCGTGATCGTGCGCTGCACTTCTGTACGTCCTCTCGGAGGTCTTCCTTCCCATCGATCTCCCTCTACAGCGAC
Organism: Apiotrichum domesticum; assembly: GCA_001599015.1. Classification (NCBI taxonomy): domain Eukaryota; kingdom Fungi; phylum Basidiomycota; class Tremellomycetes; order Trichosporonales; family Trichosporonaceae; genus Apiotrichum; species Apiotrichum domesticum. The sequence goes on along the minus strand of BCFW01000001.1, from coordinate 5,573 downwards.
CTCGTTGTCAATCGGACCTTTGGTGCTGGGTTCCCGGAACAGATTATCGGCTACACCTCCCACATCCCGTCCCCGGACCGCGGGCAATGCCATCGCTCAAAGCCTGTCCACAGCCGACGGTCGTAGGTGCGTGGCGCTGCGCAGGCTCACCGCGTGGAGAGACGCAGCAGTCACACTCGTTCGCGGAGCACAGCGGAACAGCACCAGCACCATGTCTGTCACCCTCAGGCTCTGAGTACGCATGAGCTCCGAGAGCGCACGGCGAACAGCACGCGGACAAGTCACAGCCACACAAGTATCTCACAAGTGCGCGGTCATCGTGTCCGACTCTGACGGCATCTAACGGCCAGGAGAGACGTGCACGTCAAGATGAACCATCTCCAGAGCGCCGAACCCGACGACTTCGACATGCAAGAAAGCCAGGAGGGACACGCGCCAGAGCCCGGCGTCGGTCGAGCAAACTTGTGCCCGGTCCCGGCGGTTACTTCCGCAGCTCGGCATGCAGCCCGACATGTAGCTCGACATCGAGACCGTACGGGAGCCGACCACAGGTGGCATCGCGCTAGGAGCTGGACGTTTGCAAAGCAGAGCCCCCGTTGTGGCAGAGTCCCCCGCAATGCTCCAGCTCGCTCCGCCGGAGGATGTATGCCGCACGCCTTCCGTTGTCATCGTCGCTTGTCTGCACCATCCCAACACAAGACACGGGAGCCCCGGGCCAGCGCGACGTGTGATCAAGAGTTGAAGGCGAGATTGCAGACAAGGGTAGCATCTGCAAGCTGAGGCTAGGTGAAGGGCCCGCCCAGAAGCATTCGTGGGCAGAGTGTGGTGGGGAGAAAGCAGGCTCGAGACACGGGCCAGGAATGGGAGCATGACAGAGACCAGAAACGCAGCAACACCAAGTCAAAGAACAAAAAACAGGAATACGTTAGAGCCATCAGTTTCCCCTCGCCAGCGACACGAGCAAACCCAGGCAGAGCGAGCTGACTGGCACCGGTGAGAGAAAAGATGGCGGCGAGAGCATCGGTGGAGACAAGACCCCATCGGGCCATGAGACCAGCACGCAAGAACGGCCAGTGGCCAGTGGCCGCAAGGCGAGTAGTGGGCCATCCGCATACAGATAGTGCGCAGTCATCAAATCCAACCACCGCTATACCCAACGAGTCTAACGCGCCTCCGCGGGCACGATCACCAGACAGCCAGCTTGACTGCAGTGTCCGCTACGCCCGTTGCGGCCCGACGCAAGCAAAAGCTGAAGATACAACTGCAGGGGATGGGGAGGGAAAAGGGGAGGGGGGAGGGGGGAACCTTCAAGTGACCGTGACCTCCATCCGGCGCAGTCTCAACCCCTTCGAGCTCCGTCGACGGCCGCTGGAACCGCCGGCCGATGGCCATCGGCGAGGCAAGCATCGACAAACACTCAACCGGTCTGCTGCTCGCCCAGGCGAAAACCAAAGAGACCAGCAGGCCGGTCAGCACCAGCGCCGGCCTCGAGCCCATCCAGATCCATCACGTCCTCACTGCCCCGAATGGCGAAAGGGCCCACATGCCGCATCCCCCGGGCCTCCAAGGTCATTCTGCTCAGCAGAGGGCCTATCCTAAGCCCAGCTTGACAGGAACAGCTCTTCGTATCCCATCGACGTGTGGCGCGCTGTCATGGGGTTGGGAAAAGGTGTGCAGGATGAGTGATAGACGTATACTCACAATCAAGATCAGTCCTTCTACTATTGAAGCGCGAAGCGGCAAGCATCCGGCGACAACGGTCGGTGGAGAGCATGGAAGGACGGAGAATGGAGGAGATGGAGGAGGGGATTGGGATGCATGAGTGGGGGGGGGGGGGGGGGGGATTGTAGAGTGTTGTGGTCGTGATGGAGAACAGTTCAAACAGAGAATGGAGAATGAGGTCGGGAGTACTGTAACAACACCACGACGAACTGGGAGATTCTAAGTACTTCTGCATGGCGAGCTTACGTAAAGCTCTCAGAAACGTTGTTGACAACACCAGTAGTGTTCATGTGCCTGCTATGCTGGTACCCAGGAACATCCGAACCGAGCTCCGAACTTCGAGCACCGTGCTCTGACCACCGAAGGGAGCCCCATCCCCTCGACCTCCACCTTGCCGATCGACTAGCAGTGTCACGTGGTTCATCACGTGACACCGACGGCTTTGTAGTACTCTCCGTTGTGGTGCCCAGGAGCGGCCCCCATACAAGTAATAGGACTACTATTACTAACCCTCCTAATATCAACACTGTCACCTGAACGACAGTAGTCACCTTCAGGCAGCGGCGCATGACGACACTCATCGAGACCTCTTCGGTGCCAGTATCGGCACTTTCAGATTTCTTAGCTAGCTTCCTTCGGGAGGCACAAGCTTGAGATCATGCTTGACAAGTCTCTATAGACTAGTGTCACGAGCGAGTTAGGGGCGAGTGACGATCCTTCTAACTCCACTCCGTCCGGACTTGCGGCGATCCTTTTGCAGTCTCGGAGTCGGAATACGGACTCGGCGACGGCGTTCTCTGGTCGTCTACCGGTGGGAGCTCGATATCGGCTTGCCGCGGCGCTGTTATTAGTGGCTAGACATGTCAACGGCAGCAAGTGGTGGACCTGACGTGCAGTAACATGGCTTAGAGTACAACAGAGAAGTCCGCGCACCTAACACCGAGGGGGTGCGTCGGCGGCGACTACTACGGAGATGCACTACAAAGCCGTCGCTGTCACGTGATGAACCACGTGACGTCTGCTAGTCGATCGGCAAGGTGGAGGTTGAGGGGATGTCCGCGGCGATCTTGAGGCTCGCGTGGCGTAGATCCGAAGATCCGGAGATCAAAATTCGGGCCTGGCCGTTACATCTGCCGACACTTTCGGAACTTCCTTCGGCTACTTAAGGAACTTGCCCCGCTGATAAGACATGTCCAATCGGGACTTAAGGTATTGTCCGCGGGTCACTAGAAGAGTCCACCGGGACTAGCTTGGATGCTCACCGGAGCTATAGGAAGGATATAAGAAGAAGGTTATCTATAGTTTGAGTGTTGGTCTTGTTCTTCCCACCTCATGGGAGTGGTTCCATCAACCAACGACCACCGGTAGTTCGCCCCACCAAGGATCAACCATCGGTTTCATCACCCATCGGGGGTTCATCACCACCAATGGTCCCAGTCTTGCTGGCTGGGCACCATTGAGCCCCATACACTATTCGGGTCAACATGAGGCCTCACCTCCTGGTCCTCGAAGACCAGCGGCAAATGCCCCATACGACTACCGGTACTGTCCTCCACACGGGAGAGGATAGCCACCACCGGAATAGCCCCCGACGCCACCACCGACACCTCGCGGACTGTCCGACAGCCACAGTACCCCATACTTGGCTTGACGACACTCCTTTACCCCTTGTCAGCAAGAGTTTAGCAGTGCGCTACTCACTGTAACACTCTTTGGGACCACTGGGCACTCCAGTAGGATCGTTCTTGTCACTCGGAACATCCAGCGGACCATCGACACACTCTACCTCAGTAGTTGTAGATAGCCCGTTACCTCAGTATCACCCTATACACCACCTATCACTTGCTTGTTACCATCTCCGAACACCACACGGCTATGGCGGCATGTGCTCTGAGTACCATCAGGTGCTTCCTTCGAGTCTCTCTCGGTATGTCTAGCTTGGAATCACTGACCGGGACGGCACCCCTGTCTATCTAGCCAGTGCTCCTTGCTGTGTCTCCAGGTTTCTCATTAGGTCCATGGGTAGCTAAGCCGATGGTCAGCCGTCACCCAGTCGGTCTGGCTAGAAGCTTCAGCTGGCACTCTCAGTCAGCCAGACTGAGAAGTGCTGTTTGTTCAGGCGGCACTCCCGCGTCGCTGGCAGCTGCTCACTTGGGGCTCAGGCTCTGAGTGAGGAAGACGCTGGTTGCTGTGGGAAGCAAGTCTCGGCACCCCGTGAGAAGAGACCCTAGTTTCCACAGAGTTCCTTTGGGGATTCCCCCGGCAGTCTCTCCGGAGTAGCCGTGGCTTCCTCAGAGGAAGGGGTATGTTTTGCTGGCCAAACACTCCCCACTCATAGCGGTGAGCCCTCCTAGTCCAGAAGGTTCCTTCGGGTATCCTTGGGGCAAGGCCGGGTGAACAACTAGAGCCTCTAGGAAACAGCGGATAGTGATTACAGGTACACAGGTGTTACAGCGGACCTCGCGGACAGCCAAGTCTACTGCCCCGCCTTACTCTGCCACCTTCGGCAAGAGGTCAGGAGGACTGGAACTGCCAACGGCAGATAGATAGTATTGCCGAACACTACTCTCTTGTGGCTCCGGCGCTGCCCAAGCCGACCCACTCGCTACCTGATCAACATTACCAACATCAATAAGGAGTCAAATTATCTACCGCACTACTTAGCAATCGAGGCACCCACAGTAGCGACTGTCGTTCCAACCAACCCACATCCCGAGAAAGGTTCAGCAGTCATCGGTGTTACAACAGCAGCAAGCTCAGCCCACGATGACCCCACCTTGACTGCTTGACCTTTCGGCATAAGCGACTGCCCCTAGTGTTCGACTCTAGTACTAGGCCAAACTGTTCGGTTATGTTTCCCCAGGTTACCAAGTCTCCCTATTGTCCCGAATAGCAAACAACTCACCAACCGCCACATTCGACCAATGATCCGAGTCCACCAACCAACTGTTACCCAACCACGATTACCCCTGTCCCTGAGGTTACCTCGGTCGATACAAGCACATCTATCAAGGAGGGGTCGGGACAGAGGTGACGAATGTACCTTTGGGTTCATCAATGACTCGTCTCCCAATCTTATGTGGTTCTATCGGCAAGCTACGGGAGTAACGGACAGTCGGAGTAGCATTCACCTTCATACGGTACTAGTGACTTGTTGAACAGTTCGACCTTCACAAGGTTACGATACCTTAACCTGAAGTTCTACAATGGTGCTATAACTATTCGACTGTCTGGGACTTACCTGTTAGTTCCTAATGTCGGATTAGACAGGAGAGGCGATGACAAGAGAAAGGCCGGTAGTAACTCGTCACTGCTTCCGCCCTATGCTCCCAGTGTGTTCCTCCCCGCTATGCCTGACAATCAGTCGGGATAGTGATGGCACTTTGCTACCAGAGATGGCAGTGTCATTCAGGATCAGGGAACCGACCTCCTGGCGGTACAGTGTAGTTGGTGTGATTACCATTACATCATATAGGACCGCACCACAGCACCACACCGTAGCAGCCGCCGCCGACACACCCCCTTGGTGTTAGGTGCGTGGAGTTCTCTGTTGCACTCTAAGCCATGTTACTGCACATCAGGTTTACTACTTGCAGCCGTACCATGTCTTAGTCACTAATGACAGTGCCCCGGCAAGCCGATATTGAGCTCCCACTGGTAGACGACCAGAGAACACCGTCGCCGAGTCCGTATGCCGACTCCGAGACTGCGCAGAAGGATCGCCGCAAGTCCGGACGGAGAGGAGTTAGGACGATCGTCACTCGCCCCTAATTCACTTGTGACTGTGTCCATAAGTGATGAACATCCGCTCAAGTGACAATGAGTGACGGGGGATTTCGGGACACAGCATC